>APFE030124523.1:44254-121646 GCA_000404065.3 Pinus taeda
TTATTATTTATTATTTATTTACTTCATGTTGCCAACACCCTCTGCTGAACTAGTATAACCAGCAGGCATCGAAAGTTCCCAACACCCCGGGAAATCTCAAGGAATCTATGTCCTTTTTCCACTTTTGGCACCAGGCACAAGCCTAACCTAGTCTGTATCCTAGTCGAAGGATGGCCCCAAGGCTCGCGCCTGACTCAGACCTCATCTTCCCCAAGGCAGGCATCTGATCCGGTACTCAATGACCACGGGCATCTCGCAGGCTGGCCCACTCCCTCCACAACTACTAAGGTGCACAACCACAGGCATCGAAGTCCTTTACATCCCTTCCAGACTTCGGCATCCCAATCCAATAACAGGCACCTAGCCTAGAACATAAGGCACCAAGCCTGGAACATCTGGCACCAAGCCTAGAATCATCAGGCACTCAGCCTTCTCAAGATGGTCCCATAGCTCTTCGAGAGCTATCCATCAAGAGCTATACACAAGACAAAGGAATCACTGGCATATGTAGTGTTGATTAAGTTTTGTCCCTAGCCCATATGGTGTTACTTATTCTCCCTCGTGTGTATGGGCTTGCACGAGATCATCAAATAAACCGGACCTCTCGGCCCATTTGTGGAGTCCTGTGAATCATCGCATCTCAACATGCATCCAATGCATTAACCATACCATCATAGTATGATATGAATAATCCACGTGCCAACTCTTGCAAGGAACTGCATGCTTACGCATGGCATGGAACTATTGCATGCTTCAGTTATACCATTACATTATTATATCAAGACATATCATGCGTTAACATAAATTAGCCACATGTCAATAATCCCCATATTATAACATCATAATTCATATGCCACGTTATGCATATCGTATCCGTCATGAGTATTGAACATGAAATACTTATCATCAGGTAGTACATGAAAATGTCAATATACCTTGACATAATGTCATAATTCCTATGCACGAGGGAGAATAAGTAACACCATATGGGCCGGGGACAAAACTCAATCAACACTACATATGCCAGTGGTTCCTTTGTCTTGTGTATAGCTCTTGATGGATAGCTCTTGAAGAGCTAGGGGACCATCTTGAGAAGGCCAAGTGCCTGATGTTCCAGGCTTGGTGCCTGATGATTCCAGGCTTGGTGCCTGATGTTCCAGGCTTGGTGACTGATGTTCCAGGCTAGGTGCCTGATGATTCCAGGCTTGGTGCCTGATGATTCCAGGCTTGGTGCCTGATGTTCCAGGCTTGGTGCCTAATGATTCCAGGCTTGGTGACTGATGTTCCAAGCTAGGTGCCTGTTATTGGATTGGGATGTCGAAGTCTGGAAGGGATGTAAAGGAATTCGATGCCTGTGGCTGTGCGCCTTAGTAGTTGTGGAGGGAGTGAGCCAGCCTGCGAGATGCCCATGGTCATTGAGTACCGGACCGGATGCCTGCTTTGGGGCAGATGCGGTCTGAGTCAGGCGCGAGCCTTGGAGCCAGCCTTCGACTAGGATACAGACCGGGTCAGGCTTAGCCTCATGCCGAAAGTGGAAAAAGGACAGATCTTCCTTGAGATTTCCCAGGGTGTTGGGAACTTTCGATGCCTGCTGGTTATACTAGTTCAGCAGAGGGTGGTGGCAACATGAAGAAATAAAAATAATAATTAATAATAAAAACTTATCTTCGGGACGAAGTTCCTTAAAGTGGGAGAGTATGTAACATCCCTCCCTTAATAATAAATAATAAATAATAAGAACTATAAAAAAATACAAAAAATAATAATTAATAATAAAAAAATAATAAAATGAATAATAAATAAACCACTTAATAAATATAAATATTAATAAAATATAATAAATAATACAAAATAATAAGTAATAATAAAAATAATGAATAATAATAAATAAATCATAAAAAATATAATAAATAAATAAAAAATGATAAGTAATAAAAATAAAAAATAGTAATAACCAAAATAACAAAAAAAAAAAAAAAAAGTAATAACCATAATAAAAGAAGGAAATTATCAAAAAAATTAGCATGCCGACACATGGAGGGTGGGCATGTAGCATCCAGACACATGGAGGGTGTGCATGTGGTTTCCCTTCCAATATTTTGTTCTATTTAATGAATGATGAGGAGGATGGGAGGGGTCGATCATTCTGAGGTTCTATCTTCATTCTCTTGGGAGAGTACTAAGACTTAGGAATACTGGCAGTAGTCGTTGATTGAGGGCTCGGGGGTGGCCAGTTGTAGCAGAATCCTGCACAGTTGAGCCTACGGTTGGGAGGAGAGTCGTCCCCAAATCTTGTGGTCACTTCGCAGCCGGAAAGTACAGGTATAATTTCATTGAAAGAATTGTTTTCCTTTTGACATTAATTTTAGTTTTACTTGTGTTGTTACATCCTTCAATGCTTTTACGAGAGAAAGTGCCTATTTTCAATTATATTATACCGCAAGGCAGCATCTTGAATAGTCCTATTGAAAAAAGAAATGGGTTTCTTTAGCTGATCTCTCTTTTGCATCAATACTGCAGCCATGGTATGCTCGGAGGCAAATGAAAATATAATGAAATCTTGAGTGTAATT
Organism: Pinus taeda; assembly: GCA_000404065.3. NCBI lineage: Eukaryota > Viridiplantae > Streptophyta > Pinopsida > Pinales > Pinaceae > Pinus > Pinus taeda. The sequence goes on from APFE030124523.1 coordinate 46,827, forward strand.
AGGACTAATAAAGATCGAGGTTGTAGACAAATCATACTTTACCAAATTGAATGACTTCATGGCATCCTCCCTCCATTTTACGTTGTTGTCCTTTTTCAACATGTTAGTCATTTCTCTTAAATGTTCAGCTAAATTGGGTATGAATCTGTGTAAGGAATTCATCTTACCATTGAAAGCTTGTATCTCCTTCTTGTTTCGGGGAAAATCTATTTGTTGAATTTCCTCCACCCTTGAAGGATCAATGTGAATTCCTTCTTTTGAGATAATATGACCAAGCAACTTTCCTTCATCCATAGCAAAAAGACTTTTCTTTGGATTAAGAGATATCCCGAACTTCCTACATCTCTGAAAAAAAATATTTAAATGGTGTATATGCTCATCATCGGAACGTGAAAACACTATCAAAACATATAAATAAACAATCAAAGATACATCCTCCTCATTAGCAAAATCAATGTCCATTGCTCACTGAAATGTGGCTCCAGTGTTCTTCAAACCGAATAGCATTTTAGCATAATCAAAGGTTCCCCAAGGTGTTGTAAATGCAGTTTTGTCCCGATCCTTTTCAGGCACTAGGATATGATTATAACCTAAATACCCATCGAGTAGTGACATGTGCAATGATCCAACCACTCTTTGCAGGATATGATCCATCCTTGGAAGTGGGTAATTGTCATTCAAAGATACCTTGTTAACATTCCTTAAATCAATACACAATCCTATTTATCCGGTCTTCTTTCGTACTAGAACCAGATTCAAAATCCAATCAAAAAATCTGATTAGGACAATTATACCAGCTTTAAATAATCTGTTTACCTCTTTCTCAATTGAAGGTAGAAGTTTTGGGTTGATCCTTCTCAACTTCTGTCTGAACGGCTTCTAATCTGGCTCGATGGGAATAGTGTGTTGAATTATATCTTTGTCATACACCTTCAGATCTGAATAATATCAAGCAAACACATCAGAAAATTCAAATAACAATCTAACGTATTTAGTCTTTACCTCGGGAGACAATGCTTTGGACAATTTCACAAACTTGGGCTTATCCGTTGTTCCAAGATTGACATCCTCAACTCCTTTATCTGTAGCCAGCAAGCTCCGCCTTTTTGCAACATCATCTTGATCAAAAAGTTCTTCTAAAGGTATGAGACCTTTAAGAATAATGATATCTTTCAGCTGCAATACCTCCATCTGATTCACATCAATTTCTTGTTCATCGGTATCATAATCATCATCTATGGAAGCATCCTTGAACTTTCTTTCATTCTGCAAAAAGGTATTGATTTCATTATCATCCCAAAACACTTGCCAATACCTTAAATTATCTGGAACAATAGGCTAGTGTTTGACATGAATTTCAAACTTGTTTCCGAAGTTTATTGGGATCTTCAAATTGCTTACAACAGTGGCAAGTGAATCTGCAATGATATTCTGAGTCCGAGGTACAGCTGTCAAAGTATAATCGGGAAACATTCGTAAGATGTCTAGGACTGCATTTTTGTAGGCTCTCATCTGTGGATGCTTTGCTTGATACTCTCCCTTTACCTCTTTGATTACCAGCCCTCAATCTCCATACATCGAAATCCTTTTTGCATTTAATTTCTTCAAAATTTTCAGACCTGCGACCAAAGCTTCATACTCCTTTTCATTGTTAGAGCAGTCAAAAGCGAATTTGTAAGAACACACTCTAACATTACTAGGAACTCTGTCAGGCTGGCAAGCAAGGCTCTGGATCCAAATTCCTATGCCAACACCATCCTTACCAACAACTCCATCAAAATCCATGCTCCAAAGACCTGCCTCTTCTTCTAGATGTTGAATTCTATTTCCTTCTCTACCTTACCTTGACTGATCTCTTCATTTTTCTGTTGTTTAGTGACCCTTTGTTGTTGGTATGTGGACTAATCAAAATAACTTGTTAATTTCTTTCTTTCTTTATTAAGGGCTGCTCTAAAATTTTCTGAAATCTCTGGTACATCATCCACCTCTATTAACTAGTTATTTACATCATTCAAACCACTATCTACGTATTTTTACCTTTCTCTGTTTAGGACCAAATATGAAACTGCACTTGATGATATAGTTCTAGACCCGAAATTTGTTACAGATCTCAAAATTCAAAAGGCAAATAGATCAATTGACGACTATATCTTAAATTATCCTCAATTATCCATTATTGCTACCAATATCCTTGAGCTTTCAGAATCAGCATCCACCACTCTTAGTGCATCAATATTCCCATCAATTTCTAAAGTCCATTCTCAACTTCAGTTTATACCTACCCTTCCCCTTCAACCTATCATATCCAATAAAAAACCTATCACCCCTACTTCTCCATCACCCACTCCTTTAAACCCTAGTAGTCCAACCATTGTTTCAAATCTGCCTCGAGTCATGGCTGCTCGATATGCACCCCGTGTTTTACCTCAGAATCTAGATGATATGCTCGCCGATTACAAAAGTAAAATACCTCTTTTTGATGCCACTCAAAGCATTACAGTGCAGCAACATGTTGAGAGAAAGAATGACTTCCTTGACCTTCATGAGGTAGAGGTACAAAATGTGGCTATGAGATTGTTTTTCCAAAGCTTTGGAAGTGAAGTTTGAAAACGGTTCAGAGGTTTACGAGCAACCTCTATCAACACTTTCCCGTTCTGCATAGACAATTCCTAGACTGGTGGGAGGTAAAGAAGAACCCACTCCAAATTTTGTCTAAGTATGAAAATATCAAAAGGAATGTGGGTGAAAGTGTGCAAGATTATTGTGTAAGGTTTAATGTAGTATATAATGCTACTCCGACTGACATTAAACCACCAGTGGGGTTAGCCTTGCTCAAGTTTCCAAAAGGTTTTGATGTTGATATGGCATATCAGTTATGAGAAAGAGATCCTACCACACTGGAAGATATGCAGAAGAACGATGTAAGTGTAGAGGCAAATCTATTAGCCAAAAGAGCGAGAATGAAATCTAAAAAGAAGGTGATTATAAAGGAAGAAGAATCTACCTTAGATGTTAATATGGATACTTTGCTTTAGAAAGTTGAGAAGATGTTTGACCAGCTGACTATTGCAGATAAACTTGAAACACCAATCAGGAATCCAAACTTCAGAGGACAACAACAGCCCCAATTCCAAATTAAGCAGAGGGAACAAAAGGCACAAGATCAAACAGAATAACAACAGTCGATCAGAAATCATTTGCATCAGAACTATGTGCACGGAATGGAGGAGGAAGATGACGATGATCCGGTGGTTGAAGCAAACCATTTCTTCACCGCCGATGGTATGCCCATATTTCTAATAGAAGATGAAGAATATGCAGAGGTTATAGACACCCAAAGGGACGAAGATTACATACTAGAAAATGAGGTATTTTTGGAGGATGAGTCAGATGATTATCAGCGAGGATATGAACTCCTTGACAACACAACAGAAGTAATATTCATTGAGAAGTAGGGATGTACCAGCCAGTCCAATTCAAAAAAGAAAGGAAGTACAATCCAAAAATGATTCTTCAGGCATTCAGAAGAAAGGAAAAGACCCTCCTGATCCAAGTTCTAGTAAAGGACCATAAACAAATAACACAACAAATGAGAAGAACAATCAGAAAAGTGCAACAAATGAAAGAGCAGAAAAGAAGGACCCGCCTTTTAAAGACGTAGAAAAAGTTTCAGCTTTTAGTTTAGAAAATGAAATCGCTAAACTAAAAGTTTCAATTCCTTTGACTAAGTTGATTAAGAATAGCAGTTATAGAAACCATGTGTCTCGAATTTTGTAAGTAGATCCTTTATCAGACATGGTCAGTGGAAGATGATCAGCGTGAGCTCATTTTTGGCCCTGCCTTAGAAGGTTAGTCCAAAGCTAGTTAAGTTCATCCATTTTATATAAGCCTTGGATTACATGAGTATGTTCTCCATAATGCCATGTTCGACTCCAGAGCTTCTCATAATTTGATGCCAAAAGCCATTATGGAGAAACTGGGCCTTGACATTACTCAAAAATATCATGACCTGTATTCTTTTGATTCCGATAGGATTCATTGTATTGGTCTTATCAAATACTTGGTAGTATCTTTAGATCAGATCCCAACCAAATTTGTTTTGATGGATGTTGTTGTTGTTTATATTCCACCACAATTTGGTATGCTTTTGTCCAGATCATAGGATGGAAAACTTAAAGAAACTTTACAACTTGATTTCTCTTATGCTACCATTCCCTTGTTTGGCCAATTGAGAAAACTATACAGGGAGAAGAAAATGAAATACATGATTACTAGAAAAGAGAAGCCACTTAATCATCTAATGAATGTTGTACATATAGATTTAGAATTATTTGTACTACACTCAGATAGCAGTTTGAATGATGTAAGTAACCAGTTAGTAGAGGTAGATGATGTACCATAGATTTCAGAAAATTTTAGAGCATCCCTTGATCAAGAAAAAAAGAATTTAACAAGTTCTTCTGAGCAGTCCACACACCAGCAACAAAAGGTCACTGAATAGTAGAAAAATGAAGAGATCAGTCAAGGTAAGGTAGAGAAGGAAACAAAATTTCAACATGTAGAAGAAGACGCATGTCTTTGGAGCATGAATTTTGATGAAGTTGTTGGTAAGGACGATGCTGGCATAGGAATTTGGATTCAGAGACCTCCTTTCTAGCCTGGCAGAGTTCCTAGTAATGTTAGAGTGTGTTCTTACAAATTGGCTTTTCACTGCTCTAACAATGAAGCAGAGTATGAAGCTTTGATTCCAAGTCTAAAAATTTTGAATAAATTAAATGCAAAAAGGATTTCGGTCTATGGAGATTCAGAGCTAGTAATTAAACAGGTAAAGGGAGAGTATCAAGCAAAGCATCCATGGATGAGAGCCTACAAAAATACAGTCCTATACATCTTGCGAATGTTTCCTGATTATACTTTGACAGTTGTACCCCAGACTCAGAATATTATTGCAGATTCACTCGCCACTGCTACAAGCAATTTGAAGATCCCAATGAACTCCAACAACAAGTTTGAAATTCATGTCAAACACCAACATGTTGTTCCAGATAATTTAAGGTATTGGCAAGTGTTTTGGGATGATAATGAAATCAATACCTTTATGTAGAATGAAGGAAAGTTCAAGGATGCTTCCATAGATGATGATTATGATACCAATGATCAAGAGATTGAAGTGAATCAGATGGAGGTATTGCAGTAGAAAGATAAAATTATTCCTAAAGGTCTCATATCTTTAGAAGAAATTTTTGATTAAGATGTTGTTGAAAGAAAGCTAAGCTTGGTGCCTACAAATAAAGGAGTTGAGGATGTCAATATTGGAACAACGGATAAGCCCAAGTTTGTGAAATTGTTCAAAGCATTGTCTCCTGAGGTAAAGACTAAATATTTTAGATTGTTATCTGAATTTTCTGATGTGTTTTCTTGGGATTATTCAAATTTGATGGTGTATAACAAAGATATAATTCAGTACATTATTCCCATCAAGCCAGATTAGAAGTTGTTCGGATAGAAGTTGAGAAGGATCAACCCAAAATTGTTGCCTTCCATCGAGAAAGAGGTAAATAGCTTATTTAAATCTGGTATAATTGTCCAAACCAGATTTTCTGATTGGATTTCGAGTCTCGTTCTGGTACGAAAGAAGATCGGAGAAATAATATTGTGTATAGATTTCTGGAACCTTAACAAGGTATCTTTGAAGGACAATTACCCACTTCCAAAGATGGATCATATCCTGCAAAGAGTGGTTGGAGCATCGTGCATGTCACTACTCGATGGGTATTCAGGTTATAATCAGATCCTGGTGCATGAAAAATATTGGGACAAAACTGCATCTACAACACCTTGGGGAACCTTTCATTATGCTAAAATGCCATTCGGTTTGAAGAATGTTGGAGCCACATTTCAGCGAGCAATGGACATCACTTTTGCTAATGAGAAGGATGTATTTTTGGTTGTTTATTTAGTTGATTTGACAGTGTTTTCAGGTTCTGATGATGAGCATCTACACCATTTAAAGATTGTTTTCCAGAGATGTAGGAAGTTTGGGATATCTCTTAATCCAAAGAAAAGTATTTTTGCTGTGGATGAGGGAAAGTTTCTTGGTCATATTATCTCAAAAGAAGGAATTCACATTGATCCTTAAAGGGTGGAGGCAATTCAGCAAATAGATTTTCCCTTAAACAAAAAGGAGATACAAGCTTTCAATGGTAAGATGAATTTCTTACATAGATTCATACCCAATTTAGCTGAACATTTAAGAGAAATGACTAACATGTTGAAAAAGGACAACAATGTAAAATGGACGAAAGATGCCATGAAGTCATTCAATTTGGTAAAGTATTCTTTGTCTAGAGCCCCGGTCTTGATTAGTCCTAATTACACTCAACATTTCGTTATATTTTCATTTGCATCTGAGCATATCATGGCTGCAGTATTGATGCAAAAGAGAGATCAGCTAGAGAAACCCATTTCTTTTTTCAGTAGGACTATTCAAGATGTTGCCTTGCGGTATAATATAATTGAAAAATAGGCACTTGCTCTCATAAAAGCATTGAAGTATTTCAGAGTGTATATTTTCCACTCACACATCATAACATATGTTCCCAATGCAGCAGCAAAGGATGTGATGATACAAACTGATATGGAAGGAAGAAGAGGGAAGTGGATTGCAGCAATGTTGGAATATTATCTGGAGATTAAACCCACGAAATTGATCAAAGGACAAGGCTTGGCAAGACTAATTGTTGAATCAAATCTGCATGCTTTAGATATCAATCTCATTGCAGCCATGTCAGAAGATGAAGAAGAAGGCTCTCTCATTCAAGTGTCTGAAATTTTTCTTAAATCACCATGGTATTCAGACATAGTGTATGTACTTCAGCATCTTTCACCACCTCCAGGAATGGCAAAGAACAAACGTATATCACTCAAAGTCAAAGCTGCCAAATTCTGTATTTTAAATAATGCCCTTTATTGGAAATGTTTTACTTAATTATTTAGTTGAAGATGAAGCTCAGCAGGTAATGTATGACTTTCATAAAGGTGATAGTGGTGGTCATTTGTTCTGTAAGACAATGGAAAATAAAGTGTTGAGAGCAGGTTATTACTATCTGACTCTATTTTTAGATATATATAAGATAGTCATGAGTTGTCATGAATGTCAGGTATTTCAAAGAAAAAGAAAATTGTTGCCTCTTCCTCTGAAACCTGTCAAAGTCAATGCACCATTTCAGCAGGGGAGACTCGATTTCATCGGGGAAATCCATCCAACATCGTCAGCACAACACAAATGGATCCTGACAGCAACCGACTATTTCACTAAGTGGACTGAAGCTATTCCAACCCGACATGCCATAGATACAGTAATCATCCAATTTCTAGAATCAAATATTTTATCTCATTTCAGTTGTCCCGATAAAATCATCAGAGATAATGCAGCCACATTCAAATCAAAGAGGATGATCAAATTTTATAGCAAGTATAACATTACTTTGGGTCATTCTATAACATATTACTCACAGGGAAATGGTTTGCTGAATCATCAAATAAGTCTTTGGTGAACATCATCAAGAAAATGCTGGAAACAAATAAGAAAAATTGGCACAGAAAGTTGGTTAATGCCTTATGGGCCGACAGAGTGAGCCACAAGAAATCCATAGGTATGTCTCCATTTGAGCTAGTTTATGGCATTGACACAGTCTTTCCAACATCTCTTGCAGTTCCAGTTATGAGACTGTTACAGGAAGCTGACAGTGAAGGGGATGAATTTCAGCGAAGAATCAATTAGATGATTCATCTACAACAAACAAGGGATGAGGTTTCCCAAAACACTTTCATATTACAGGAAAAGATCAAGAAGATCTATGATCGGAAAACTAAAGCAGACAAATTTTAGCTAGAGGATGTAGTGTTGCAGTGGGATGCTCGGAATGAGGACAAAATAAAGCATGGTAAGTTCGAAAACTTATGGAAAGCACCCTATAAGATTGTAGTATATAGATGATAGAATGCTTTTCTCCTCAAGGAGATGGATGATCAAGAGTGCCCATGAGGACCAGTTAATCGTAGGCTTCTGAAGCACTACTAGTTTTGAGGTGATTTCTAAAATTATGACATGATCATTGTATATACTATTTTCCCTTCCATTGCAAGATTTCAAAGTACACAGCCTTTCTAGATTGGGGCTCGATGTGAAGGCTATAAAGTTTGAATGATATGTGTAAGGTTTACTAGTTTTCATTTAGTTTATAGTCACAGTTTGAGTCATGAGTCAGTTTCAGTTTGCATTGTGTCAGTTTTCAGTTTCTGAAGAGTTTTGACTCCGTTGCCCAATGGATGAGGTACTAATCTACATGTTCCTAGAGATATATAGTTCTTGGCACCTCCAAGGAGCTACCATCCCCATTGGATCCAATGTTATTGTTAGTTTTGTCATACTGCCATCAATGATCAAAATCTGCTCTTTTGCATTTGCATAATAGGAGTCCCATACTGTAAATTTTCATCACTCCATTAGGTCATGGATCCACTGATGGTTGAGGTCACTTCAGTTTTCTGTAATGAAATATAATTGATGATCCTTTTTTCTATAGTCTTCAGTCATGGTTCATTTTCATTCTACAATTTCATTTCATTAGGTCATAGGGTTTGGTCTCACTAGGTTTAGGGTTTCCACATAGTCAAATTTGATGGTTAAATGCCAATAAAGATCAACAAGGACATGAGGATGCCAAATAAACTCAAGCATACTATCTGGAAAGTCAAAAGTTGTTCTTTTTAAAGATTAATGTAATTTTCACCTCAAAACATGTTTTGAGGTGAAAACAGAGTATTTTGTTTTTATTGTCATTTCTTATGTAATTTCATGTTGCTATATGTAATATTGATTCCCAGCTGCTCCTAAGCATCAATCCATACTACCTAGCTGCAAACACTGCAAAAAATCAAGTCAGCATGAGCTAATCTAGCTGCAAAGGAAAAAATGAAACAAGCATTAAAACAAGGTTTTCAAAAAGGTAAAGAACATTGGAAAAGTGGGTTTTCAAAAAGAAAAATTAAATGGTGTCCATATATAAACCCCTTTCATTTTACTTTCATTTCATTATGTTATTTTGTAAGTCAAAGAAACCAAAGGGGAGGAGAAAAAAGAAATTTCAAAGCGATTTATAGCAAAGCAGGGGTGGCACTGCGCATAGGCAACTGGCGCTACACTTCTGGAGGTCCTTTTCCTGGCACTATGCATAGGGCGTTTTTTCACAGTGTAATTTTCAATGGGCACTGTGCATAGGGTGTGGCGCTATGCACCTGTGCAGGAATGCTGCGTGTTGGCCAACAAACCATAAAAATGCTCCAATCTTCATATTTTTTCCAAATTTCCTCCAAATTTCACCTTGTAAAAGTAAGTACTATCACCTTGCTTGATGATTGGCTTGCATATGTGAAGTTTTAAACAATTTTTCATTCCTAATATAAAACCCTAGTTTTTCACTATAAACCCTAATCATTTTGTTTTTCCCATTGCCTAGTTTCATAACTAAACCCCTTACCCATCATTCCCTTCACCCTCATCTACATTTGACCATCTATCACTCATTCCCTAAACCCTCCCCTCACTCTCATGGTTTGTCCATAACTACCTAAGCTCACTCAAACTCATCCCTACAAACCCTAGAGTATCTCGTTCATTCCCTTTTATTGTCTAAAATTGTGCAAACTAAGAAGGATGGTTAAACATGAATAGAGGTGACTATGATTATGATGAGAAGGATACAACAAGTGATAGTTTAGTTGAGAGGAGAAGGAAACAGAGAAATCCTCATAAGGGAGGTAAATTCACCAGAAAAGAGCCAACCAACCTAGCAGAACTACAAGCCTCTCCATTAACAGTTTCTTGTTTCAGACACCTTCAATGTTATGAATTCTGTAAACTAGTGGAGAGAGTTCAGTTTCATCATGAATTTGCTAGACTCTTCGTAGCCAACCTATATAATAATGAAGTGACTCTTGCTGGGGTGACTTTCATAGTGTCACCATTTGTTATTTCAGAGGCCACCAGAATCCCTAATATTGGTGAGAAATGGTATAACGCTCAGGATCTTGATGAGAATTATTATGGGCCTTACATTAAGCCTCAGTACAGAAGTCAGGTGAAGATGCTTTTCCCCTTCAAATTTATTGAGAACGGGTATGTCCCATTGATGAGGATTATCATCAAATATTTCACCTATGAGGGCAGATTTTCCAGGTTGTGTACTTACCATATCAAGCTCCTTGTGCACTTTACAAGGGTGAATATGTTGAACCTCCCCTATTTTTTGTTTAGAAACATTGATAAGATGGCTTACCTTGTGCAGAAGAAGCCATACCCTCAGCAGATGAACATCATCTACCATTAATCCTTGATCAAAATTATTGTCGTTCATCATCTCATTCTCCGCGATATCCCTTGGGAGACTTTCATTGCTCATGACATGTTCAAGGGACCTCAGATTCCTCGATCCATGGTGCAAGAAATAGGTGGGCCCTCTACTCATGTGAAAATAGGAGAGGAACACAAAGAGACAAAAACTAATGAGGTGCTAGTATTCTTGACATATCAGAGAGGTGCAAGGAAGTTATTTGCAGATGCTAGGTAAGTGTTTGCTCCACAAGATGTGAAAGGGACCTTGCCTTCTTTGTCAGTTCATAGGCAAATTTTATCTCCATAGGGTGTGGAAGGGGCTTTGCCTTCTACATCAACAAAACAAGTACAGGTTGATCAATTGAATAAAGGGAAGGAAAAGGTATAGGAGGATCACTTGGATGACGAGGAGGAAAGAGATTTTGACTTGACTAAGCATGAGGAGCCGTAGCAGCATTATACTCAACATGGAGTTGATATCATTGACTTGGAGGCTCAGGACAAAGAAACCATCAAAGACATCATCATACAAGAAATGGAAGCTCCAATGCAAGCTTTGGCGGACAACCTAGAGAGAGAAAAGTTTGTCATCACATACTTGGAATAGGAGAACAAACAATTAAGTGATAAACAGGTCCTCATGGAGCTTGAACTACTAAAATCAAAGAGTCCAATTGACAAAGAGGCCCATGTGACTTTGACTCCTATCGAGCAAGAAATTGAAAATGATAGGGAGACTTGGCTTGAAAGAGTCAATATACATCTTGAATGGCTCATTGAGAAGGCTAACAGGGACAAGAAAATGCTTAGACACATGGCATACCATTACATGACTCGCAATAAAATTTGTAACATGAGGATCACAAAGTTGAAGGTTAGGTTAAGGAGGCCTTTAGAAGGAGAAAAGGAGGAGGATCGATTAAATATGTTGGCTGAAGCCTCCTTGGCTAATCAAAGCAATTGATGGTGGTGCCTTATACCAATTTTGGGTAGTTTTAGAGGAAATTTTCTCATTTTTGAATTTTGGAAATTCAATACACAGAAAATCTACCCAGAAGCGCAGCGCCACCGACGTTGCACTTTTTCTAGGGGCACCCAATGCACAAATGGCTTGTATTTTTGGATTTAGGGAATCAAGGACATGCACCCTAGCAATTTTCAGAATTTTTGGAGCAAAATGAGTTCACTAGAAGGTCCAAAAACACTCAAAATTTGACCTTTCTGCCAGTTTTTGGACACACAGAAGCAGCCTTGGGAGAATCACTTTTTGAGGTGGCACATGAGCTCCAAATCCCAAAATTCTAGGTGTTCCAGAAACTAGACTTGACGACCTTTCCAATGAGCTATCTTTTGCTCAATTTGGATGATGGGAAGGCCTCAAAAGGTGGACTCAAAGTGGCGCTGCGCGTAGGACCAATGGCATTGCGTGTAGAGTATTTTTACTCAGGATGTCTGTTTTCCTAAATGTCGACTATTTTCTTATTTTCTCTATCATGGAGGTGAATTTGCTGATGTAATTAATGCCATGGTTTCTAAATGTAATATTAAAACACTAGTAGATAGTAGATTCATTAGATAAAAAGTGGTTTTGAGGGTAATGAATCAGTTTCCTCTCTTTTAGAGGCAAGTTGTTTGACTACCTAGATTCCTAGTCCTTGTTTAGAAATGGTTAAAACAACTCCTCTTATCATGGTTTTGACCCCTGATGGTTAGGATGAGTGATTTCATTGTCTATGTCATGTATTTTCTTTGTCATTGGCAAGGGTTGGATTCAGTTGGATGCTCATGTACTGAACACATATTACTTTGTAGCAATTTTGGCAGGAAACTAATAAAGTTGCAACTATTTTTATGGGATCCCTGTGGTATGACCTTTAGCATGTGTTTCTTCTTTTGTTATTATGTTCTCATGTTATTTATGTATGCCTCTTTCATATGATTTCTTCTTATTGAATGTTATCAAGTTAGATAGGTAGAATCCATTGTTACAATGCTCTACCTTGGGAAATCATTCAATTTTTTATGTTTTCTAATGTTTGAGAAGGATCCATGATTGTCTCATGCCTTTCTTAGCTCCTCACCAGTCTAGCATTTCACCCCGCCAAGCCTATGGTGTTAAATCTCATACCTACCTTGCCCCATAGAATCCCCTGCAATTTTGACTTAGTTTCCCAGACCCAAATTGCCCAGCTCCTCCTGATCTGGCAGAAAACACCAACAAATTCAATCAAAACCTTTGGAACTACTATACCTAGCCTAAAATCCTTACCTGATTCAATCATCTCAACTGAGATTCTAAAGGAGAGAGCCCTCTCCCGGCCTTGTAGGGCTACAAGGCTAAGCTTGGTTTGTAGTTACCCTGGAATTGCCGCCATTCAACTTGAGGTCAATCTAGGCAATAACAGATCTAAGAAAATGTGTATCTATATTGCATAGACATTTTGATATATTTTTTATTATATCCTAGAAGTAAAGCTTTGAAATTTTTTATTATTTAAGGATTTATATTTTCATTTATATTAATTTCTTCAATATTATCCTATTTCACTCGAATCACCAGTTTTATTCTTACATCATTATGATTAAAAGAGTTTTCAAGAGGTATTAACCCTCTTGGAATGTAACTATTTTCAATTGAATTACACTGTGTTTCCTATAGTATTTGTAATTCTAGGATGATTTTTCACATGTTCATTTTCATACTTTTCATAGTTATGTATCTTTCTATTAATATTTACATTTTTTAGTGCATCTTTTTCATATTTTGTTTTGTCATATATCTAAAAATTAGAAGGTTTATTTATTGATTCAACAATTTTTCTAACACTAAATTGTCTTTAAATACTCACCGATTCTTAAAATTATTAGATATACAAGGTTTATATAAATTATTTTTTTATTTAAAAAGAAAAAAATACCTCGGTTTGAATAAAAAAATGATATAGCAATAAATCAACTTATTGGTTTTGAATTTTTGAAATATACGTAAAATTCACTACTAAACAAAATATTAATTAAATTGAAAACTTGATTTTAATGGGTCCTCATACTTGGATACTTCATTTGACATCTATTGTTGACTTAATTGGTAATTATTTTAGAGTATCCAAATACAAAATAATTTTGAAATTCTAGTTTCTTACCCGATTTTAATCCTAAAACTAAATCCCAATATTTGACTACATTATTAATTATTTGAACTCTAATTGGTATTAAAAAGCATTCTTTTCAGTAGAATGGGATAAAAAAGCAATATTAGCACGTAATCCTTCTTGAGATGAGGCATTCTAGAAAAATATTTTCCAAGCTTCATTTTTATGTTTAACAACCTCGTGATTTTGATTTAACTTTTATTTTGCTTCTCACTGATTATCATTTATGATAGAAAATGGAAAGGTTCCCATATCTTTCCCATCAAAATGTAATGAAAGTCATTTCAAATTGTGGGATTCATATATGGTGTAAGGAAATATGGCTTTATAGTGATTGGGTAAGGTTCCCATATCTTTCCCATCAAAATGTAATGAAAGTCATTTCAAATTGTGGGATTCATATATGGTGTAAGGAAATATGGCTTTAGAGTGATTGGGTTTATCCTTCAAATATTTTTTAAGTTTAATTTTTATATTTAATAACCTCATGATTTTGATTTAGATGCTATTTTACTTGCTAATAGAAAATGGAAAGCTTCGCATATCTTTCCCATCAAAATGTAATGAAAGTCATTTCAAATTTTGGGATTGATATATTGTATAAGGAAATATGGTTTTATATTGATTGAGTTTATCTTTGAATAATAGCATATGATAAATTTAATTGTACTGTACCACCAATTTTATTCTCTAAGATCTAGAAAATAAAATTTTCTATGATGAGAGTTCCTATGATAATCCCTATAAGGAATTGTGATTTCCAAACCGAACTTTTCCATCACAATATTAGGCACAATATTATGGGAAGAACTTGAATCTAACATGTAATTATGAAATAAGTGATCATTCACAACTATAATAATATATAAAACTAAGGAATGGGATTAATCCATTCATCAATAGCTAGCTCTACAAAAGCCTAAGGGGAACAAAAACCTAAGAGGAATCATCTTGGAAATTTATATTTTCATTTTAATATGAAGTTGACAACATATTTAAAAGAAAAATCCAACTTCATTTTTATATGTTGAAATTTAAATTAATTATTTTAAAAGGACAAGAAATTTTATTTTATGTAACTCATTAATGACATTGAGAAAACTATGAGTAGGATGCTCTTGTACTTTTCATTTACTTTCTCTTTGACCAAGGTTCACCCTTGATTTTTGTTTCTCTCTTAGTTTTACATTTATGACTTTGTATATGTGGTGCCCTTTGCTTATTTACTCTAACTCGCAAGGCATATTGGTTTTTCATGTTAACCTATAAGGCATCAACAAAGCATGTATAATGTCTAATCGAGGGTGCCTCTTCTTATTGAGATTCTAGAGATTGACAACTTATTTCCAAGAAACTTTGACATTTATATAAATTTAGATGAGAGGTAGGAGTTTCCTCTTAAAACTAGTTTAGGTCAACATTAGCTTCTACTTTTTTAATGTCTCTTCCTTCCTCAACTTCCCATTGGTATTCTACCACATCATTTATAAAAGGAGGATAAATGGGTTGTTCATAATTATTTATATTAAATTCAAGATTAGAGGACCTCTTGGTCTAATTATAATTTCTAAAATTACCTTACTTTGGGTTTCTTTGCCCAATATTTTGTGTTGCCTAAATATTGGATTCATTAAGAAATTCCATAATAGTTATCTTGTTGGGTAATAACCTTATTTATTTAATCATTTCATCTATTTTAATATATTGATATTTTGAAGAATATGCTTGAGGAGTAGGCTCTTCTTTGTTTTCTTCTTTTTGGATTGTCAGTTTTAACTTTGGACATACCTGAAGCATCAAAGTTTCCTTCAATACCACATCAAATAAGTTTTTATAGATTGTTATCATTGATTTAAAAGGGATTATATCATTAATTTTATACATAATTATCAATGTGTATTAAAAACATTTCTTTCGTGAAAAAGGAGAACTCAGGAAGTGAAATGGTGACTTCAAACCCACAATTTTGGCAAAAAATACTATATGGAAAAGTGAATTAATTATTTAACTAATGAATTGGTGTTTCATTTTGAATTAACATGTATTTGCATGGAGGGTTATGATAATTTATGAAAGGAGAAAGAATTGGAAGGAAAGAACATGTTAGTAAAAAAGTAATTTGTAGAGTAAACGAGTCATCTTATTATTTTCACTATAACTTCCTTTTGGGTTGTTTCAAATGCTAAAATTTTGAGCATGTTTAGGAGAGATTGAGGAGAAAATATAGTTAAATTTTCAAATTTTGGTTTAGTATACTTTCTGATATATATGTTGTGTAAGTTAGTGTTTTTGGCTAATCCTAAAATATGCTTCAAATGAGTCATCTCGAGATTTTCTTTAAACTTATTTTCTGGGATGTTTCCAACAATGGAATTTTGAAGAGGAATGAAATACCTTTTGTATATATGGTAAAAATATAAAATATTGTTACATTGCACCTAATGAGATATGCCTTGTGGATGGTAGGGTTCCTAAATTGTCCTAATATAAGTTTCAAACAACTCAATTTGACAATTTCCATATAACCTATTTTCTGACGTGTGTTGTTCTCTGAAATTTTTAGGGATATAAGGAGAAATACATCAGTTTCTTTTGTAATAATTTGAAATCTAGATTTGTAAAACTGAATAGTTACCAAAATTTACAAGTTGATTCTCGAGAAGAGGAAAAAAAATATTAGGTAGAGTTACCATAAATTTCATTTGGAGATTCAAAATTTGGTCATACTAGGGGAAGGTAGAAGTTGTAAACATATCTACTAGGCGTAGAAGTAGAAATAAAACTTGGTGAAGGTAGAACTGATGAGTGGGCCTAATAATGGTATGTTAAGAATGGGAATAAGCGAAACAAGACAATAAAGTGGTAGAAAAGGCATGCTTAAGCCCTTATATTGTATGTATTGATCCCATGATATAAATATATAATACATCAATTGATCTTCTAGATCATCTAGATCTAGATGTAGATCTCAGTAACAACTTATCAGTGAATCGTGACAACACCTCAACAAGATAATAATTACAACTCATGACAATATCGTCTAGGACTTTGTGATTGTTAGGCACTCATAATCTAATATTACCCCCTCAATCACAAATTTTAATAATTGTACAATACTTGTATCATTAAATTTTGTTATCTTCAATTTAAAAAATTGATTAAGATTTGATGAATATTTGCATGAAAATTTCCAATATCTCGGTATTTGGTAGTGAAGAGCTATTATGTCTAAACATTTTCTTTGAATAATTGAAATGATTTTTTGTTGAGAAGACAAGTTTCTATGCTAGAAATATGAATAGGTAACTAAAGGTTGATTGGAATTTGATAAATAATACTTCAAAACATGAATCTTAATATTTGATGTACCCCCTATTAGGTACAAGGTGAGAAGGTTTTAAATATTTCATTCTACAAAGGATCTAATACGAGCCTTTGAATTCTTTCGGTGATGGCTTTTTTATGGTTCACCCTTGACCATCTTCCATGGAAACTGGTGATTTAAGGTTTATCACTAACCATTCTAGTTTGAATAATGTAGTGGTTATTGGATGACCACTAACCATTATGCTTTCAATAAGGAGTAGTTTTTGGATGACCACTAATCGATATGCTTTCAATAATGAGGTGATTTCTAGATGACCACTAACTAATAATCTTTCAATTATGAGGTGATTTCTAGATGACCACTAACCATTTTTACTTCATCAATTTACTCCCCTATTTAAAGGTATAAGAGTGTTTATTTTATCATTTTTCTTTTACCTATGTTTTGACAAGGTGGTAAGAATGTGGTAGTTTCTTCACTTCTTCATTTCATATCCATGAATTTATTCATCCATATTGAATTAATTTTTTATATTTCTTATACTTTAAACATCTTTCAAATAAGTGATTTGTCTTCCCAAAATGAAGACAAAGATGGAGATAAAAATAATGACTCTGCATGTGACCATTTCTTTTACAATGCTAACACTTTTTACTAAACTCTAAACGTCTTCAAGGAATCATGTACTCACAAACTAATTTAGTTTAGGATAATATAAAATATGTAAGATATTATCTTTGATATATCCTAACTAATGCCAACTTTTTTCAAATGATAAATCTTCTCAAGGTTTGATAACCTTCCTGGAAACCTCTTGATGGTCGTCCTTTTCAACTTCAAATTTACTATTGTTGATATTGTTGTTTCTATTTTGTCTTGGTGAATCATGTTGAATCATTAGGTCCTTTGTATCACAAGAAGCATCGATCATCTATTTTATTTCATTTGTGCTACATATTGCACAATAATTTTGAATAAGACATTCTTTACAACATGTTCATCACTATACTTTATTAGTGCCTCTATGCCACAAATTTGATCAATTGTATGGATGAATTTAATTGTATCAAAAGAGGGATTAACCTCTTGTATTAGATATTTTGTATCGCTAAGTGCATCATCCTTCACTATAGCTATTGCATCAATCATATCATCAATACAATCTTTATTTTATCTTAATTTATTCTGAAGTGCATTAAGAAATTGATCCTTCGTATATATTTCTCTTAGAATATGTTTAAGAGATGTTAACGTGTCAACCATTCGATCAATTATGGTTTGATTTTATTGTAGTTTCCACTCAATTACTTTAATTTAATTGTGTAATTCATGGTTTCACTCTCACAAATATTTAATTTCCTGAGAGAAATTTAGCAAGTGCTTTCCTCCTTTATCCATTTGTACTCAACAAGCTCGCATTATCACTTGTACGTTTTTTATTGCACTCATTCCCTTGATCACACTCGCTTGATTTTTACATCACCTTAGGGTGTCAGATAGTATTGATCATGTACCCTAAAGTGAATTTTATAGTATTCAATGATGAAATGTTTTTAATGGTTTACTTTACTCCCTTCTCCAATTTCAGTAACGTATTGGACATATGAGCCATAAAAATTGCTATCTTTATTATGGTATTTATAAATTTCTCTTTAAAACTAAAAGGCATAACCAACAATTATCTTTTCCTTATTTCCCCCCAGGAAGAACCATTTTACAAAGTATTACAACCAAGCCTAAAATGACCCATTCACTTTTAATAAATACCCACAAATAACACTTATACTATTGCTATTATGACTCTTGAAAAAACATTAATATATTAACAACACATGAAAGTCAAATCTAACACACCACATTTAATTTTAATGGACCACATGATGATATTGTCAATTAATTGTAATTATCTTAGAGAAAAAAATTATTATTTTTGCATTTAAATTGTCAATCCGAGTTTCATTTGGAACTTCTGAACTATCGTGCACAATAACTACTAGTGCAATCTGTTATGTATGTTGAGGTTACAGTAATATGACAGTTGTCATAGTACAAGATATAAATTTCTTGTGCAGCTGACTAATATGAATAAACACACCACACCTTGTAGGAAAGTAAAATTTAGGTCCCTATACTACTAGTGTAAGCCCTTATTGTTATTGTTGTGCCCCTACAATATTATTGTGATGTAGGCTCTGATTGTATTCTGACCCCTTAGACTCCTATATATAGAAAGGATTTCTTGTCATTTGTATCATCTAATAATTGTTCATTTGTGTAATATAAATAAGGTTTCCCCCTCTAAGAGGCTGATTTTGAAGTTGTTGATCTATCTTTTCTTATATTTTGTGAGCTGGTTGCACAACATTTTGTATCAGAGCATTGGATTCTAGGGTTTCGTTGAATTTTCACTATAACCTTTTTCTATGAAGTTTTAGAAGATGAAATTAAAACCCATTTGAGCTGAAATCTTGATGAGCATCGGGTCCAAATTTCAGATCTTGTATCGCTATATTTTTTAATACACGATCCAAGGAAGTTAGGGTTTTTTCAGGCTCCTGAATTATACCTTAAACATGTGACCTGGGGAAAATCTTCATAAATTTGTCTCTGAGCATCAAATTTAAATTTCATAAAAATTTACAAAAATAGGATGGACCGTAGTTTTTTTTATATCATTTCCAACTCCAAAGGTCGAAAAAAAGACACGTGGCACTTCGTACAAGCTCACTCTACTGAACCAATCTATAATCAGGTCATCATGCGATATTTGGAATATGTTTTTTTTGGAGAATCCAATATTGATCATAATTTTGGGGTCGAAAAGAAGACTTAGAGGGCTACCGCAAGATGAAATTTCAAACCTTCGAGATCCGAAATTACAGCGATACAATAGATTCAATATCGGGATCCTACAAAGAGAAAAATGGTTTGTAGTATTTTTAAAATTTTGCACAAGTTTGGTTTGAAAAATTAGTTTGAAGTAATTCAAAGGGCATAGTGAAGCATAATTTTCATTAATTGATGCCCTGAAGAAAGAAAATGGAAACACCTAGTAAGAAACCTAAAATCTCTACCATGAATCAAGAAGAAGAGGAAGAAATGCAACATGATAAATTAAAATTATGAGACCAAGTGCAACAAATTTCACTCTCGCAAAAAGTAACATAAGCTAAGATGGATGGTTTAAAGAAAGGTGTGGAAGCCATGATTGATGGTGTGGAATCTAAGATGGATAGTTTAGAAGTAAACATTGAAGATTTGAACAAAACATGGAAGGTTTGAAAGGGGGTTTGGTAAAGTTACTTCAAGAAATAATTCCTAATGGCGAAAAGGTAGTAGGGGAAACTCATGATGAGAACAAAAGAAACGTTAATCATGATTCCATAGAATCTAATGTTCGATTGAGACACACCATGTTCCAAAGACCGATATAAGGAGTTGATGGCAAGGATCCCCTAACATTGATACTACAGATGGGACAATATTTTGGTCTCCATAATGTGAAAAACACACAAAAGGTACGCATTGAAACCTTATATTTAGAACCCAATCAATTTGTATAATATCGATGGCTTTGATCTCGTAAACAAATTGTCACTTGGTCAATTTTTATGGAGGAAATGATAGCACATTATGAGGATATAAAAAGAAACACCTTCTTTAGCCAATTAATAAATCTTAAAAGAAAGGGTTCAATGGTGGAGCACATTGAGGAATTCCAAAAATTAAATATAATGGTAAAATATATTCCAGAGGAGCATAGAATTGATGTTTTCATAGGGACTTTAAAGGATAACATTCAACATGAGATTCACCTTTGGGAACCTGATTCATTAGAGAAGGCATTCAAGTTGACAAGAAAAATTGAAAGAAAAATTATGGTAACAAGAAAGCCTACCACTCACAACTATAAAGATGGAAGTGTTTCTACCCCTAGCCTTCCACAACCTACAAGGTTAAAACCACAAAAATTGGAAGAAAAAAAAGAATAAGGGCTTTGTTACAATTGTGATAGAAAATACACTAAAGGTCATAAGTGTGCTCAAAAGAAATTATTTTACATAGATTGTGAATAGGAGGAAGAAAAGGAACAAGAAATGTGAAAAGAAGAGGATATACACCATGAACCAGCCATAGAGAAAGAATAAATGAATCCAACCATATCTTGTAATGCATTGGCAGGAATTACCACTCCTCAAACTCTCAAGATAGAAGGACATATCAAGAAGAAAAAGGTAATAATGTTGATTGATTCGGGTAGTACCCATAATTTTATTCATTATAAGATATCCAAGGAATTGAATTGCTTCCTATATCCAACACCAAAGTGTCAAGTGATGGTTGCAAATGGAGGAATCATAAATTTCTTTGGAAACTGCCATAATATCAAGCTATCCATGGGACAA
This sequence comes from Pinus taeda, assembly GCA_000404065.3. NCBI lineage: Eukaryota > Viridiplantae > Streptophyta > Pinopsida > Pinales > Pinaceae > Pinus > Pinus taeda. Next base: position 68,109 of record APFE030124523.1, read on the forward strand.
TATGTAATGAATAGTTCAATGCTTTCCATTCCAATGGGTGGTGTTGATGTTGTACTACGAGTCCAATGGCTACAATCTTTGGGTAAAATATCTTTTAATTTTCAAGAACGTTTCTCGAAATTTTTTTGGGAAGGAAAGGAAGTTGAATTAAGGGGTATCACAGGGAAACTAGGAAATATAATCATATCTAACAGCATGAAAAAGATTCTAAATAAATAATAATGGGATGTAATAGCAAAATTATGATCACTAGAGGTTCCCACATCGAAATCATCTATTTCTCTAGATCTCCAAAAAGTTTTGGACAATCAATTCCAAGGTATTTGAGACTCCCAAAGGCCTCCCACCTATTTGTGATCATGATCATGCTATTCATTTGATTCCAGGAAGTGTTCCCCCAAACATCAGGTCTTACAAATATCCATATGCCCAAAAGAGTGAAATTGAATTTATGGTTGCAGAAATGCTAGAGGTTGGTATAATTCAACCTAGTCAAAGTTATTTCTTTGCTCCAATGGTATTGGTACACAAGAGGGATGGATCATGGTGCATGTGTCCGGATAATAGGGAACTCAACAAGCTTACTATTAAAGATAAATTTCCCATTCCTGCCATTGATGAATTATTGGATGAATTGCATGGAGAAATTTAGTTCACCAAGTTGGATCTTTGTTTAGAATAGCATCAAATCAGAATGAAGACTGAAGACATTCCAAAAATAGCATTTAGAATCATGAGGGTTATTATGAATTTTTGGTCATCCCTTTTGGCCTTACCAAACCACCTTTTACATTTCAAGGTTTTATGAATTCCATTTTCAAACCCTTCCTTAGAAAATGTGTGTTAGTATTCTTTGATGATATACAAATCTACAACAAGCCTTGGAAGGATCATGTTCAACATGTTGAGAGGGTGCTCAAACTATTGGAGGAGAAACAATTATATGCAAAAAGCTCCAAATTTTTCTTTATAGTACAAGAGGTGGAATATTTGGGTCATATTGTATCTCATGAAGGTGTTAAGGTAGACCCTAGAAAAATTAAAGCCATTAAGGAATGGAAAATTCCCACATCCATAAAGAATTTGCGAGGATTTCTCGGGTTGATAAGGTATTATCGCAAGTTTGTTAAGAATTATGGGAGAATAGTAGCACCTCTAACAACATTACTAAAGAAAGATGCATTTTCTTAGACTCTATAAGCAACGAAGGCCTTTGAACATTCTAAAGTGGCAATGTTCCAAGCATCGGTCTTAGCTACATGAGACTTCACAAAAACCTTTATTGTGGAATGTGATGCCTCATGGAATGGAATTGGTGCTATTTTAATACAAGAATAAAGACCCATTTCTTTTGAAATTCATCCAATCAAAGGAAAAGTAATTTACACAAAGCTATTTAATGAGAAGTAAAATTGGCAATACTACATGCACTTAAAGAAATGTGACCTTACCTAATGGGAAGACATTTCAAGGTAAAAACAGATCATGATAGTCATAAATACTTTTTAGAACAAAGATTATCTTCAAAAGAACAAAAAAAATAGGTCACAAAGATGTTGGGTTATGACTTTGAAATCATCTACAAAAAAGGGAAGAAAAATGTTGTTGCAGATTTACTCTCAAGAAAGGATGAGGATGTGGAAGAATTGTTGTGCCATTTCTATTATCCAACCAGATTGGATAAACGAAGAAATTAATGAATGGAAGAATGATGAAAAAGTGTGGGCACTCATTCAAAAGTTGTAGCAAGATCCCAGTACATCTGATACATTTAGTTGGAAAAATGATTCGTTATGGTACAAAGGTCACTTATACCTCTGTAAGAATTCCCAACTCAAACAAAATATCCTTTTGGAATTGCACACCTCTCCCTTAGGAGGGAACTCAAGATTTTTAAAAACTTACCACAGGGTTAAGACATATTTTTTTTGGGATGGCCTTAAATCTAATATTCAAAAGTTTGTGGCAGGATGTTTGGTTTGCCAAAAAAATAAAATTGAGACAATTAATACCCTAAGTCTGTTACAACCTTTATCCATTCCAAGTCAACATTGGGAGGAGGTTTCAATGGATTTTATCATAGGTTTACCCAAGTTTGAAGGAAAGTGTGTCATCATGGTGGTAGTTGATACACTTACCAAGTATGCACACCTTTTTGCATTATCTTATCTATTTAAAGCCATTACAATTGCTACTGTATTTATAGAAACAATTCAAAAGCTACATGGAAACCCAAAGATTATTGTAAGTGACAGAGATACCATTTTTACTGGAAATTTTTGGATAGAATTATTTTCTTGTCTGTGTACTTAATTATCTCATAGATAATCTCATCATCTTAAATCTCATGGGAAAATTGAGATATTAAAAAAATGTTTGGAAGGATATATTCGTTGCTTTGTATTTGAAAAACACATACAATGGGTCAAGTGGTTGCCTCTAGCTGAAAGGTGGTATAACACTTCCTTCCATACTATAGCAAAAATGACCCCATTTATGGCACTTCATGGATATCATCCACCGTCCATAAAATCATCTTTAAAAGAAAATTCTAAGGTTCAATAAGTGGAAGATCACATCAAGCATCAACAAGTTTTCAAACTCTTAAAGGATAACCTCACTTTGGTACAGAACAGAATGAAACAATAGGGAGATCAACATGGAACCGAAAGAAGTTTTGGTGTAGGTGACTGGGTATTCTATGACTAAAACCATACAAACAAATGTCCCCCAAGAAAGCTAAGAAGGATAATAAATTATCACCAAAGTATTATGGTTCGTACCAGGTGTTACAAAAGATTGGTACTATGGCATACAAATTGGAGCTTCATGCATCTTCCCGAGTACACCCAGTTTTCCATGTTCCATGCTTAAATAAGGTTATAGGTGAGAGGATCCTAATTCAAACAATATTTCTAGAACTCAACGAGGAAGGAAAAATCATATCGAAACCTAAATTTGTCAGAGAAACAAGAAATCAACAACTACAAAATAAATCAATTTCATAGTATCTCATCAAGTGGAAAAGCTTACTCGCTCAAGATTCCAAATGAGAGGATGGGAATTTTACACAGAAGCATCCATAAGTACTCAAGCATTGAGGAAAACACTTTTTGAAGGAGAGGGTCATGTTAGGTCCCTATACTACTAGTCTAACACCTTATTCTTATTATTACAACCCTCTTATTGTATTATTGTGCCCATATAGTCCGCATGTTGCTATTATTGTGCCCCATAGAAGTCCACTATTGTTATTGTTGTGACCCTATAATATTGTTATTATGTAGGCTCTTATTGTATTAGGACCCCTTAGACTCCTATATATAGAAAGGAGGCTTTTTCATTTGTATCATCTAAGAATTGTTCATTTGTGTAATGTAAAGGAGCTTCCCCCTCGAAGAGGCTGATTTTGAAATCATTAATCTATATTTTCTTCTATTTTGTGAGCTGGTTGCATAACAGTAAATTGCAGGGAAAGTAGATCAAAACTCATGAAAGTAAACACACTTGGAAAAAGGTAAACATGCCAGCTACTAAAAGCGAAATGTTCAAGCACAATTATATTGTTTATCTTTTGTAAAAAACATGCAATGGCATGCAACTATGATGTAATGAATGAAAATAAAACAACCTAGACACAATATGCAAATACCACATGGCTCTCAATCATAAATTATTACTGAAAATAAAGTAAAGGTACAAGCAAGTTGTAACAACAACCAAGATTTCTAGAAATATGTAAATCTATTAAGAAATCATTGAGCCTAGAAATAATTATTTAATTATGTAACTTGGAGTTGTAATAACAAGTAACGAGACAATAACATAAAAAAGCATTAGAGTTGTAGCAAAGGGAAATTAACATAATTATGGAAAAAGGAAATTAACAGAATTACAACAACTAGAACTATTAACATAATGAAAAATAATAACTGCCTGGTAATGATACCTAGCACTACCAAGATAAGGATATGGCCTTACCTCCTTAGATGAGGTACTATGAAATATTTAGTCACCCAATCAAAAAATTGAGATCGAGCGATTGGAAAAAAAAGAGGAGTTTTTATATTACAATGAAAAGATAAAATTATACAATAACTAATAACCAATTCTTTGCTTTATTCTCCCCCCATGATTTGAAGGAATCAAAGTATTTATATAAGATGATTTCCATGTAAACTAAGTGTAAGGTTAGATGAATGACATGACGAAATCAGGAAGTCATCCAGATACAACAGTATATTCAAAATTTAGTGTGAATTGAGCAAAGGTTGACTCATATCAGTTGGGCGTCATTGGAAATTTAGTTTTCCTTATTAGTTACTCACCCACTTTTCTGTCATATTTCATCATGAAAGGCGTGCATTGGGCATAGTGTTGGAGCATTGACATAAGAACTAGTCTAGTATACCACAATTGTAGCAATGCAAAGTCCAAGGAATTCACAATGTATAATAATTTCATTGATCACAAGAAAGTTGCAACACTCCCTTCTATAAGTGACCATGTCAGACTTGCAACAATGCAAAGGAGTAGTAGCAATGGCATGGAGGATTTTAAACATATAACCACCTCCTCCCACATTTACCCACTTTCGTTGTCTTTCCCAAGATAAACATGAGCTAAGAGACACTATGATAACATCCTAGATGATCTTAAGGAAATGGAGTCGACAACTTGAGAGCTTACTGACTTCCATCAAGTACTATAGGACCTCTAGGAGCAACCCAGCCCCTCTAAATGTCCAACCCGTGAGATGAATCTCATTTTCACTAACATAGAGCCCTATTTTCTCACTCTCCAAGCCCTCCATGTGACTAAAAGCCTCTATTCGCTCCCATGAGTCATCTTGAGTACGAATATAGCCTTTTTCTGCCAGTTCTATGGCACCCACTGTGAGATTTAAGGATTTTTCCTAGGGTTACGATCTAATCACCTCCAAAAACTCCACGAAACTTCTAGAACTCATAAAAGGCAAAAATAATGCATGTAAGCCAAAGCTAAAACTAGGACATGACCTGACCTTCTCCAACCGGGACTGACATTTGGTCAAACACTTGGTCAACATACAACCTACAGGTCATGAATATAAGTCTAAATATAAAGAGTTGAAAATGTATCTGAGGTTTAACAAGAAGGATCACTTCCTTCTCACATTAGTTGTCATAAAATCAATTAGGTATTGCATTAAATATTCATTCAGTTACAAATAAAAACATGGAAAGAACAATGACTAAGAACTATCAAATAACAATGCTTATAAGCATCATATAACCAGATAAATAACAATGAGAGAACAACCATTAAAGCCACATAATAAAAAGTACATTTACTCATCAAAAGAAACATAAACTTAACTCTTATTAAACATAGGAAAAAACCAACCAGGTTCGGGACTTCCACGTACCACCCACTATAGATTGGCTGAAACAAATCATTCTTCCACCAATCACCTATTAAAATTATGCAACTGCAGTCAAATTACACGTTGGACACCTCACATTATTAAGTTAATGATAGCATTGAATTCCTGTTTTCGAGAGGACCAAAATTGACCTAAGGCTCACCTTATTTGGACAAGCAGAAGTTGGTTTTTGAATTTACTTACTTAATCTTGTATATTGGATTAGGTTGGCCCTATGCACATATAGAATTGGACAGGTCGGCCTCAAGAATCAAGTGGACCCTCATGAAAGCCTATCAATAGAAGATACTTCAATCTCATTTGGACACAATCATCAATCACTCTCTTCTCTCTTCTATTCTTTGGTTCGCACAGGTCTGAGGGAGGAAAGATCTCGCAAAGGGTCCAAAGCTACAGGGTTGAAGCTCGCACGTGTCTAGGGTTTCTGTTTCTTAGACACACACTCGTAAATAAGGTTTTTCATACCTAGACGCTTGCAAAAAATGGTCAAGGAAGCATCCACGAAGTCTCAGACACTCACACACAGTCTCTCAGAGAGCATTCAAGAGGGTAGGGTTTCCATAGTCCATCTTGGCCCCAGACACTTGCATATAGTTCACCTGGGAGTGTCTAGGTCAATCTCAGATGCTCGCATAGAGATGGTAAGGGAGTGTCTGTGACCAAAATCTAAATTATCAGTATTCTAAATTTTTTTCTTAGAGACAACAACATTGTTGGGCATGCGATCCCCCGTAGCAGGTTTTGGGGCTTAAAGCCCAAGTTTTGGTCAAAGATGGTGTAGAACTCTGCGAATTGTGGGCATGAAGCACGAATTGTATAATTGAGTCATAGGGTTGTCCACCCTAAGAATTGTAATTTAATGTAAAATATGTGTCAGCCTAGCCATGATCCGTGAACCATGGTATTTTATAAATAGAGCGAGGCTCTATTTGTAGAGCTTAGCTTGGTAGAAAGTAGAGATAGAATAGTGAAGGCATGGTTAGAGCCTAGAGGGGAATCTGAAGTGTACTGGATCGTAGTAGTAGGAAGAGGCTCTACAACTGAGTGCGTAGAGGCCTAGTAAAGCCCGCAGCTGAGTGCACAGACCCCTGCAGCTGAGTGCGCAGGGGGCAGTCGGGTCTGTACTTGGATTTGAAAGATAATAAAGAGAAGTTTATTTTGTACATCTATTCTGGAATCTTTATGTTGATGTTATACATTACTTTTACTCTATTTCTTTACTGTGTGCACTTGATGAATACTCATATGAATGCTTATATATAAATTTAATCTAAGTAATCAGCTAACGGAGACTAATTAAGGAAGACTTGGGTAAATAACACAGGTCACATTGTGGCTAGAAATACACGAAGACAGTATCCCAAGGCGCAGGGTACCCACAGGTGCACGTAGTAAAATAAGTGTGAAGGTTGGACCATGTATCAATCACCTCATATCAGACATCCCCAGGGTGTGGAAACCTAGCTCTAGCACCCTCTCATACTACTTCAAGTGAGACCTCAGTCTGCGCTCCATGGACTATTGCCAAAAGGTCCAGTAGTACCAGGATTTGCTTGGCTAAATCACTTCCGAACCTGGGTCAGGCCCCACTAAGCCAAAAAATGGCTCTGTTTCCAGGACCGGGATCTGCATAAGGGATGTATAATGTCATGCCACTGGAACCCAACAAAGAAGGAAATTAAATAATGGTTGGAGAAGAAGATTCACAAGTTCGCGACACAAGAAAATAGAACTTCGCAAGTATCTAAGAAAAATTGGTTGGAGCACTTCATGTATACAGAAATCCACGAGATTTTCTTTGCATCATTTTCTTTTGAGATGTATGAGTGGATCCCGGAGCTAGTATACATCCAAGGGAGGTGTAGGCTCAATAAACCAATAGTGTGGACTCCGAAACTACTGCATAGACTAAAAGCCTCAGAGGATAAGATAGCGCGAGCTGTGGACCACTGGCTTGACCGAATCATAGGAGGATTTATCACTGAGTTCATGGTGGACATGACCGTCAGTTACAGTGAGGCAGAGCGACGTTTTCTCAAGGGACCGCGAGATCTACAGGAGTGGAAGTAGTGAAGAAGTAGAAAATAATCCCTTAATTTCACCCTCGCAGGAGAGCGAGGACGAGCTCGTGAAGGTTTCTCCAAGAAGCGCAGTCAGTTTGACAAAGCAACAGATTCCATGGTTACCACCTCCACCCACACTGCCACCCGCTTCACCTCCCTCACCTGCATCTCCACCCACTCCACCTCCACCACCTCCATGGTTCAGTATGGCGAACTCAACCAAATTACCAATATTCATAGGGGTATCGAATGAAGATCTGGACCAATTCTGGTTCGTCGTAAGAGTAGTATAGGAAGCACAAGATATCATGGATGACAATATTAAGAAGGCTACATTGGTAAGCACGTTGTAGGATCGCGCATTAACATGATATATCAAGCATTCTAACGACCACCCAAATGCAAGGATAACAGAGATCCAGAACACGCTAAACAAGGAATTTAGTTGAACAAATTCAGAAACACAATCAATCATCGGGTTTAAAGAGATCGTGATGCTTCTGGGTGAGACCCCCTGGGATCTAGATCAATGGATGAAGAGTAAGATCTATGAAGCCAATATGACGTTGACAGATGGACAACATCATGCATGGTTTGTAGCATCTCTGGCACCACGCTTGAGTACGCCGTTGTCACAGTAGAAACTTTCCACCCAAGCCGAAGTGTTGGAAATGGCAATGAGATTGCATGAGACCCCGATACAAGGCCCTGGGGTTGGGAGTTCAAGAAATCCATGAGCAACTATAGAATTTGTGTTCAAAATGCAAAGCTTGAAGAAGGATAGGGCACTGTGGCCAAAGGCACTTGAGGAAGTATGGTTCATAAGGTGCAAAGGCCAGGGTCGTGACAAAGATCATTTCCCAATATTCGCGAACTACTTGGCAGGGGGAGGGCCAATGCCGCTGAGACCGTAGGTGCAGGCAGGGCCAAGTGTGGCACCTACTTTATGGTGCGTGATTTATTAGATAGGAGGGAAACACACGATGGGAAATTGTCATTTGCTGTAGAAATATACACAGACACCCCAACGATTGTTTTGTAATTTCTACAGGTCGGTAGGCCACGATGAGTGCACTTGCCATAGTTACAAGCTAATGATGGATCGGAACCCGACCTATAGGATGCAGACTGAAATGCGACCCCTCAACCTAGATGTGTGGATGGCGCACACTGGTTTTCAAGGGCGTGGTGGAATGGGACCAAGAAGAGGCCATGGATAGTTAATTTGTTACAATTGTGGAGGACCAGGGCACTATGCCCACGATTGTACCAACCCAACGAGGATATCCTATTTGTATTATGCTCAGTTTGATCATGAAACAATAGACTATCCTACGTTGATCACAAAGATGCACAAAAAAGGGGTATTCCAGCCTCCCGTGACTCAAAATATACAAATGATGAGGTCTGAGCCGTGCGAAGAAGACCCGAATGTAAACATGATGCTAAGAAGCAATACGGCCACGGGAGAAGATACGAGGAAATGGCCAGAGGAAAGTACATGGGTTCGCAAGGCTCCTGCAAAGGAACCCAAAGTTTAACTTAGAACGCGCAAAGGAGACATTCATGGGAGCTAAGAAGAGCTTCGTGGAGGCCTCCACTTTAGGAAGTAAGGATCAACCACCTCCAGGAATGGATCCTCCAATGCTTACTACCTTTCTAGAGACATGCATGAAACTGCAGCACGACAACAGGGCAGTTAAAGGACTGTAGGAGCTGATCACCAGGTGCGCGGGGGCAGGAGAACCATGCGTAGTCAAGAAATTGGGAAAGCATGCATTGCGCACTGGAAGGGATATGAAGTTGACTGCGCAGATTGGTGAGTATGAAATAGATTAGGTAATCCTAGATCTGGGTTTGGACGTGAATATATTACCAAAGCTAACATGGGAACGCATGGACAGGACCATGCTACAATGTTCCACTATTCAATTATGAATGGAGAACCAATAGAATATTTTTCCCATGGGAAGGTTACAAGCAGTAACAGTTGATATTGAAGGTGCGAGTGCGTAGGTGGATTTTGAAGTAATATAAATTGTCGATGAGAGAAATCCGTATCCTGCATTGTTAGGAATAAACTGGTCCACCAATATGAATGGAGTCATCAACCTGAAGAAGCGCAAAATGATTTTCGAGAAAAAGTCACTACGCGTAGTAGTCCCAGTGGACCCAGCCGAAGGAGCGCGCTACACTGAGCCAGTGCGTGACGATGAAAGCAACGATGATCTTGATTGTATTTACAAGATAACTGTGTGAGACCAGGATTGGGTGAATCCAACTGCAAATGGGAGAATCTTGTGGGGGCACGAAAACTCCTGCACTTCGGATTCAGACGATGAAGTAGAGTGATGGTAGAATTGGTTGCACGAAGTGACAACGCTGAATTGCAACATGATGGTTAGATCATTTCATTGTGTAACAACCAAGGCAAGAGAGATGCCAACATATGATGGATTGAAAGTGGTGGATGAATTCCTGAGCAAATTTGGAAGTGTAGCACGAGAACAACATCGGTTCGATGCATTGAAGTGGGCACTGCATGCAACACCTGCATGATGGTGGGGTACACATCAAGGAAATTTCGAGGACTAGTGCAGATACAGAAGGATGATGCACATACGATTTGGGAAACCGCAACTATGGCTAGAAGACAAAACCAATGGATGAGATGATCCGCGCGCACCTTGGGAAATGGACCAAGGTCTACGGGGAAGCATCACAGCCCGAATGGGTATACTTATTCTACCATACCTTGGATATAATACCCATGAACTGGTATACTGAGACAGAACTCCGACATGGTATGGGCAAATGGGATGTCTTGCACAAGGGATTTTTTTAACATTCACATTTGAAGATCGATGGTCGGGTACCGTTCACAATGCGCTGCAAGCAGTAAAAGCCACCATCTCCAAAAGACCACATGAGCCATTGGAAATGATGCAACTAGTAAGGACAACCTAGTTAAGAAACATTCTAGAATGCTATAATGTGCAGGTGGAGGAGGATGATGATGACCACCGAAATATTTATATTCCAAAAACTGAAGGTTGTCATGAGGTTCGAGGACCATCAATTGAGGATCCCGACATCACCGCGCCGCTAAAAACAAAGCAAGTAAACATTGGAATAGAAGCAGAGCCAAAGTATGCGATGCTTGGGGACTATTGGGACGATGCTATGGTAGGTAAGGTTGTTGAGTTACTCCACAAATACCAACACTTATTCTTGACCAAAATCACGAACTTAAAAGGGATCATTGGTGACTTAGGGACAATGAAGATCACTATAAAACTGGATGCGAAGCCAGTTAAGCAAAGGCCTTACCGCTTGAACCCAAAGTATAAAGAAAAGGTCGACAATGAATTAGACAAAATGCTCGCAGCCAGAATTATTGAACTAGTGGAAGAATCCGATTGGTTGAGTCCTATGGTAGTATAGGAGAAGAAACAGAGAGGTGAAATAAGAATATGCATGCACCTTAGGAAGCTTAAGGATGCCTATGTTCACGATCCATTCCCGACAGCATTCATAGATGAAGTATTAGAGAATGTTGGCGGTCAGGAAGCTTACTCATTCACGGATGGCTTCTCACGGTACCATCAGATCAAGATTGCATCAGAAGATAGGAGAAAAACAACCTTCCCAATAGAATGGGGCTGCTTTTAGTACACCGTTATGCCCTTTGGACTAAAGAACATGACAACAATATTTTCATGCATAGTGGTGGCAGCATTGAAAGAATACATCCAGAAGTTCTTGGAGGTCTATCTGGACAATTGGACTATCTTTGGATTAGTTAAGCACCATGTAGCAAGCTTACATTTGATGCTAGATACTTGATGCCGACACCAGATTGTGTTGAACCTTAAACAATGCACCTCCCTCGTTCCCTTTGGAAACCTATTAGGCCAAGCGGTCTGCAAACAAGATCTAATGGTGGACCTTGTGAAGATTGTTGTTATTCTAAATCTGGAAGCAACACGTAGTGTCAAACAATTACATGCTACTTTGGGGCACACTAGCCACTATAGGAAGTTTATCAAGAGTTATGCCCAAATAACCGCGCCGATGGAAAAGCTATTGAAAAAAGATGTGACATATTGCTAGAATGATGATTGCATGAAGAGTCTGGATGTCCTAAAGGGGAAACTGGCCTCCGTGCCAATTTTGGTCTTCCCGAAATGGGACGTGGAATTTCACGTACATGTTGATGTGTCGTGTATCACGTTAGGAGCCATACTCACACAGGAGGGCATGAAGGGTGTGGATCACCCAAACACGTTTGCGAGTTGAAGATTGTCCAAAGCAGAAAAGAGATACTCTACCACCAAACGCGAGGGGTTGGCAATGGTGTACGCACTCCAAAAATACTGACATTATTTACTTGGAGGACATTTCAAGATGTATACCGACCATTCCGCGTTGAAATACTTGGTGAAAAATCCTGTGTTGGGGGGGCATATGCAAATGGATCTTACTATTTCAAGAATATGATTTTGAGGTCATAGTCAAGCTAGGATGCTTAAACGTAGGACCAGACCACTTGTCACAAATTGAGACAGGTGAGGAACCAACAAATTTGGAGGAGGGACTACCTGATGCACATCTCTTTGCAGTACGCATCGCAGATGGACACTTTCTAACAACACGGACTGCGTCGAAGGAGTACTCAATCCAACAGAAGAAGGAATTGGTGGTGCGTATGACGGACTTTTATATCATCGCGAGGCACCTATACAAGATAGGAAACGATGAGATATTGTGAGGATACATACCTGAATTTGAATGAGGTCAGATCCTCGCAGAAGCACATGGGGGTGCTGCAGGAGGCCACTATGCAGGACGTGCGACCACACAGAAGATTCTTCACGCAAGGTTATGGTGGCTAACCTTGCACCAGGATTCAGAAGCGCATTGTAAGGCCTGCAATATATGTCAAAGAATGGGAAAACCATCATGAAGGGATGAGATGCCACTAAATCCCCAAATGACACTGTAGCCATTTGAGAAACGGGAAATTGACTTCGTGCGCCTAATCAAATCTTAGGGAAAGATAGGTGCGCTCTACATCATCACCGCAACAGAGTACCTGACATGATGGGCGGAAGCACAATCAGTCAATGACTAAACAGCTGCCACGATTGTAAAGCTTTTGTTTGAAAACATGTTGACATGATGTGGCTGCCGAAAAATCTTAATGAGCAATCACGGAACACATGTCTTGAATGAAACCATCAACGCGCTCACAGAGGATTTCGAGGTTTATCACCAGAAAATTACACCATACCATCCACAGTCTAATGGAATATTAGAAGCATTTAATAAAATATTGGAGAATATGTTGACCAAAATATGTAATGCGTAGTGAGATGACTACGACTTGCACGTACCTATTGTGTTATGGGCGTATAGGACAACGTGCAAAAAATTGACTGGACAGACACCATTCCAGTTGGTCTATGGTATGGAAGCAGTCATGCCGATGGAATACATCATACCTAGTCTGTGAATATTAGTGCTCACAGGCATGATAGACCATGAAGCTCTGGAAGAAAGGATCGCGCAATTAGAAGAACTCGAGGAAGAATGATTTCTTGCTGAATTTCACCAGCAGGTACAAAAGCAACGTGAAAGAGCCTGGCACAACAAACATATCAAGTTGCTCACCTTCAAGGTAAATGATTTAGTGCTACTGTACGACAGCAAGTTAGAAAAATTTACCATAAAATTCAAAATGCACTGGTTGGGACCATATGTGGTAAAAGAGGTCAGAGACAAAGGCGCCATCCATCTAATCAAACTTAATGGAGAACCCTTCCCAGGAAAAGTAAATGGTAGTCAACTGAAGCCTTACATGGTTGGGTCAACTATCTTACTAACCGATGAAAGCACAGTCTTCGCGACCCAAGGAGACGGACAAGGGTTTAGGAATATAAACACAAGCACTAGATGCCAATGCCAAAGAAGAGACTTGAGTCAGATGTAGATGATTCCGAAGTAGAAATGGAATAGATCCAACAAATGACAGAACCGCGCTGCAGACCTTCGTGTAGCATAGGCACAGTTGGAGGAGCTCCGCGCAAATATCGTTGCACCAGCAGAGTGACTCGAGATGAGTCACCATGATTGTGTTGGGGGCCTGTTGGGAATCGGATCCCCCGCAGCAGGTTTTGGGGCTTAAAGCCCAAGTTTTGGTCAAATATGGTGTATAACTCCACAAAGTGCAGGTGTAGAGCACGAATTGTATAATCGAGTCATAGGGTTGTCCTCCCTAAGAATTGTAATTTAATGTAAAAGATGTGTCTGACTACCCATGGTCCGTGAACCATGGGATTGTATAAATAGAACGAGGCTCTAAGTGTAGAGCTTAGCTTGGTATAAAATAGAGATAGAATAGTGAAGGCATGGTTAGAGCCTATAGGGGAATCTGAAGTGTACTGGGTCGTAGTAGTAGGAAGCGGCTTTGTAGCTGAGTGTGCAGAGGCCTAGTAGAGTCCGTAACTATGTGCATGAACGCCTGTAGATAAGTGCATAGGGCGGAGTCAGGTCTGTACTTGGATTTGAAAGATAATAAAGAGAAGTTTATTCTGTGCATCTATCCTGGAATCTTTATGTTCATTTTATACATTACTTTTACTCTGTTTGTTTACTGTGTGCACTTGATGAATACTCATATGAATGCTTATATATAAATTTAATCTGAGTAATCAGCTAACAGAGACTAATTAAGGAAGACTTTGGTAAATAACATGGGTTGCATCGTGGCTAGAACTACACGAAGACAGTACCCTAAGGCGCGAGGTACCCACAGTTGTACGTAGCACAGTTAATGCAAAGGTTGGACCGTGTATCAATCACCTCATATCAGACATCCCCAGGGTGTGGAAACCTGGTTCTAGCACCCTCGCATACTACTTCAAGTGAGACCTCAGTCCATGCTCCGCGAACTATTGTAGAAAGGGCCAGTAGTACCGAGATTTGCTTGGCTAAATCACTTTCAAACCTGGGTCAGGCCCCACTAAACCAACAAACATTCACTAGCTTACTATAGTCAGTGGCAGGGCATTACAGTCCTCATGATCATGGTTTTCAAGCATAAACATGTTCATGGTCATGTCATGGATGTTATAGTTATTTTCTTGCATATATGAAGATATCAATCATTATACTCTCTTTTACTTAATTATTTGATTACAATCTAAGAAGAAGAAGAATTTGCAAGGGTTTTCCATGTAGTGGGTTTTTCCTTAGTATTCGACCAATCCTGGTGTCTCTATGTGTGCATGCTCTTCTCCTATTGTTCCTTTATGTTTCACTGCGTTGATGATGATGATATTTTTCTTTCTACAAAGTTGCATATGCTAATGAATGATGATGTAAATCTGAATAATGTTATAATGTTATGCGGTGAACTTAATGTGTTAATGAAGAAATTCAATTATCAAAACAAATAACAATGTAGCTCTATGAAAAATTAACATGGTAGATAAGCTAAAGAAAATCCATGGAGATCACCCTGATAATGACACCATTGATGGAAGCAAGGAAAGGATGGTGGAGACCTAAATAATTCTAGGGTTTGAAGAAAACCCTAGACAACTTGATTATTAAGGTTTGATGGATATTATGAGAATAAGGTTTGAGAAAACCCTGGTTTATGGAAAAGTCATGAGATATAGTATAGTCAGTCTGAAGAGGCTCAAGAACTTGTGAAATATTTGATGAAGCCCTAAATGGGATAATCCCTAGCAGGTCTGGTTGGATAACTGAAGGCAACATTAATATATGGACAATGGATATTGATGGATATTGAAGCTTGGTTCAAGAGGAAGAGGATCACCTCTCATTGAAGATAGGTATTTCTTGACCTATGATGCTTATTTACGTCTTTACTTTTTTTAGATTTATGGATCTGATTATTATGATTATTTTCTATACTTTCTACATGTGTATTTATATATATGGATGTTTCTAACCTCCGCGATGAGTTGTGATAAGTGGATACTTATTGAGGATCATTTGAAATGCAGGAAAAGTGGCTAGAGATGGAAAAGGGTAAAGAGGCACTACATGAGTTGCCTATGTCTAATGAGAAGGTGCACATGTACTTGAGTATTTTAAGGTATGCATGATATATTGTTTCACTATTATGTTTATGTTGTTAAACCCTATCAAGAATATCTCCTTCGCAAATGGCACATACGTACATATGAAGGTGATTTTATTTATGATGAAATGGTGCACCTAGTATTGAACACTTTTGATCTTCTTGAATTTGATGTCGATATTTAATATAATTTATGATGGATATTTTGATCCCATACAGAAAGCTAGCACCTTGACTTTAAATACTCTTGATAATCAACATGCATGGATTTCACATAGAATGTTAGTTCCTTGAATCTTATACATGATATGATTATGCTCATGGAAGGGTTGGCACTCTTATTGTTTTGGTAAAGTTCTATTGAATGACCTAACTCGATCTTGTTGATAATGATAGCATGGTGATACAAGTATAACCATGGTCATGTCTTCATGTGATAAGTAACATGGCATATGGTAAAATATGATGATAAAAAGTGTTATTGTTCATGATCCTTGAGATATGATGTCACATTCATCTGTTGCCCTAATCATTCAAGTCTAACCCTTAATGAAATGATATTGATGACCATGAGAGATATATGTTTATGATCTAATTGATCTATTTTGTATGAAACTAATAGAGATAGGTTGATGACATAAATGAAGATGAATGAAGTAGATTCCCATTCAGAGGGAGAATATCTTATCAAGATTCTTACCCATATTATCGTTTTCATTCTGTACTTTTGAAGTATGATTTATGTGCATATGACATTATCAAACTGCATCTAAGTCTCATATCTGAAGTTCATACAAAATTAGGGTTTTTTTTCTGGTCACAGGCACAAAAATGGGAAATTTCATCCCTGGACGCACACATGTTAAGGCCTATGTAGCATCCATGAAGCTAAATATGATCTCATACTAACCTAAAGGGAGCATCTAGGGGTTTGACTATAGTTTACCATCATCTGATGTTTTTTGAAGTTGTCTAAAGTCTAAACTTATTTCTGAAGTTGTTGGTTTGAATTGATGATCATAGAAAAGTGAAGTATTGTGCATGAAGTCAGATGTCCACGTGATGCATGTCAGTCCTACATATATGAACACACAAAGATATGATAGAAATACAATTTTAGATATTTACTATAATATGAACTTCTTTTTGCTGGTGACCGAGATAAGAATATAGATATGCCATTATGGTTTAACCATTGAAATTTATGATAAAAAATATTTGCCTAACTGATATAGATAAGTAGTGTTTTAAGTTTGACATGATACTTGACAATGATTTAGAAACCTGACTTGATATTGAGATATATTTTTGGACTATATATCTCTTTGCTATAGAAAATCTGAATTTGACCTAATGTCTAATGATTTCATTTGATGATTAATGATTTTCTTGATGAGACGATATATGAGCATAGACACTTCCAATGACTTATATTGTGACAAATATGACTCGTATTATGATTATGAGAATGACTTGATAAATGAAAACTTGTTGGCATAATAATAAATGAGGTCAATACTTGGTATGAGCTCTACCTCTCACCTAGTCTAAAGAATTGATGATGTGATATTGATGACTTTGATAAGAGGACTTAGTTGATGGTACAATATTGATTTGTGAAAAGATGAGCAAGTTGGTTTGGTAAAGTATTATGTTTGCAGAGAGCATTACATGAAGCAAGCTTCTCGATCCAGATGTGTCTACATTGACTGTTATCTGGTGAAGTTAGGATGATTTGTTCCAAGGTATGGCTTTGATTTTGGTTTTGGTTTTGGTTTTGGTTTTATAGATTGATGATTTACTCTTGATAGGTAATGATCCTATAATTATATAAGTAAGAGGGAGATGGCTTCTGAAGCTCGAAATAAGAACTCATGACATGATGAATCAATTTCTGAAATTGGGAAAAGATAAGTTATATTGTGAAACAATTGAAGAAGTATTGGAAAAATGAAATGCAAATCCTTGGACACTCTGATTAAATTAGCAACTAATAGTTGATTAAAGCATTGATGTTTCATTTTGAAAATCCATCCATATTTATTATGTGCATAGAACCTAAGTTGATTCATTCACATAGAGTTGTCACCAAGCACCATTCGAGATATTTGCATGAGATGATCTATTCATGGTCTGAGATATTCTTCCTATGACATGCTAATATTGCTTGAGTTCATTAATGATAAGATGAGCACATATGAGAAATACCTTAGTATGATATTTGTGATGATGATAGGTTTGTAGCATGAATAAGGTTGAGCACGATGTTGCTAGCATGTCTAGCAATGAAGAAGAACAAAGAAGTGTTTGAAGAGATGTTTAAGAAAGTTTTGAATATGACATGGATACACTGCAATGACATAGATAGGTAGAGGATCCCATATCTATATTTGGGACTGAGATAATATTATATATTGAGAAAATGCAGTTGTATGAGACAAGCTTAGGATTGTGGTTGGCACCTCCTTGAGAGGGAGGATCAATATGGTATACTTTTTATATTTATATGATTATTTATGTTCTAACATGATATTTGATTTGATTTCCTATATGAACAAGAGACATATTCTATTGATATATGATGTTCAACTCATACAAGTATGATGATATGAGTCTAATGAGAGATTTTTTTATCGAGGACACCAAGTTAAGGTCTTCCTCCCCTGTCTGAGCTCGCAAGGTGTGGAATTGAGATAGAGGGCTCTTGGGTTTAAGGGAACTCTGGACAATAATGTATCACCCTTATCTGTTACCCATAGGTTTGGAGTAGTAGGTCACCCTATATTGGTCTTTACAAAGTATACCCTAGTTGACATCATAACCACAAGCTAGGCTTGTTGGGATTATCCCTCTCCATCTGGCCAATGGATGAGGAGGCTTCGGGGTGTGAGATTCTTACCTATGGTAAGTAGGGTATCTCATTCAAGATAGGATTATGATGTAGGTGTTCTACCATGTGACTATTAAGGGTCATTGCTGAAAAGATTAGTAGGTGATAGGATGGGTTGAGTAGTAGCTCCCTTATATTACCTATTTATCGATATGGGTGACTAGTAGCTCCCATATATTACCTATTACTCGATATGGGTTGAGTTTTAACTCCCTAATGAGATTCTGAGTTGAGTAGTAGCTCCCCAATATGGTTCCAGGTTGGGTTGTACTCCCTTCTGATATGCTCTCCAATGAGAATACATGATGACATATTTCCATGTACTAGTCCATCAACATATTTACAGGTAGTATCATAATGACATATTTTCGGGTAGTATCCCCTCGACATATTTCAAGGTAGTAACCTAATGACATATTTTTGGGTTGTAGCCTACTGAATGATATTCTGGGTAGTAGCCCGTCGATAGATATTTCGGGTAGTAGCCCATTAACTGATATTCTAGGTAGTAGCCCACTGACAAATATTCCAGGTAGTAGTACACCAGAAGAGATACTAGGTAGTAGCCCGATGAATAGAGGGTGGTAGGTTAAGCTCCCCTCCAATTATTCTTCTTCTAGATTTGATAATATTCAACATATGAGATGGGACGATCAAGAGATAAGCACATAATGGATTGAGATGTACATTGATGATCTGTGATGATCATCATGGCATGATGACTACATGACAAACATGGTTTGTGACAATATGTGATGACACTTAAGATACTAGGATGGCATATTGTTTGATGGACAAATATTGGTAGGTGGAATTCTGCCTAGTTGAGAGGGATTGTTAAAATTATGGAATTGTATTCAAATTCCAATTTGGATAGCTCACATGATGAACATACTGATTACATTGAAGTCCTCTTTTCGAGAGGACCAAAATCGACCTAAATATCACCTTATTTGGACAAGCACAAGTTGTTTTTTGAATTTATTTATTTACTCACGTATATTGGCTTAGGCCAGCCCTTTGCACATATACAATTGGACAGGTCAGCCTCAACATCAAGTGGAAACTCATGAAAGCCTATAAATATAAGAGACCTCAAGCTCATTCAAACACAATCATCAATCACTCTCTTCTCTCTTTTATTATTTGGTTCACACATGTTTGATGGAGGAAAAAGCTCGGGCAAAGGGTCTGAAGCTACAGTCTTGAAGCTCACACGTGTCTAGAGTTTCAGTTTCTCAGATGCATGCTCATAACTAAGGTTTTTCATCCCTAGAGGCTCACACAATATGGTCAAGGGAATGTCTGGGAAGTCTCAGATGCTCGTACATAGTGTCTTAGAGAGTGTCTAAGAGGCTAGGGTTTTTGCATTCTAGTTTGGTCCTAGACGCTCGCATATAGTTCACTTCTGGGACCGCAAATTGAATTATTAGTACTTTAAAGTTTCCGCTCAGAGACAACAACATTCAACGATTGACTACAATCGGTGACAGGGCATTACAATCCTCAAGATCATGGTTTTCAAGTATAAGCATGTTTAGTTTCATGTCATTAATGTTATAGTTATTTTGTTGCATAGATGAAGATATGAATAATTGTACTCTATTTTGTTGAATTATTTGATGACGATCTAAGAGGAGGAAGAATTTACAATGGTTTTCCCCATAGTGGATTTTTCCCTGGTCTCCGACTAATCCTAGTCTCTCTATGTGTGAATGTTATTCTTCTATTGTTCCTTTATGTTCCGCTGCATTGATGATGATATGATATTGTTCTTTCTAAATAGTTGCATATGGTCACGAATAATGATGTAAATCTGAATACTTTTATATTGTTATGGGGTGAACTTAATTTGTTAATGAATAAATGCAATTATCAAAGCAAATAAAAATATATCTCTATGAAAAATTAGCATCATCCTCATGCCATATTCCAAGCATGAATGTGGGATCTCAAGGGATAAACTAATCCATAAAAAACCAAGGGAATATAGAGGTTAAACCACCTCCACCCTCACCATATCGAGACCTCATCTAAACTAGTGTCGAGATCATAAAATCAAACCGATCTTGGATGCCTCTGAATTTATTTTCCAATACCTTAAGGAATTTTCCCATCTCCACCCTAATGATTTACCGTGTATCCCTCCATTAGTAGTCAAGGGATTCCTAGTCCTTTGGGAATTTTATTGATACCACCTCACCCGGATCCAAAATTTTCTAGCAATCCAAAGCTCAAACTGTTAAAAGTCCCCTCACACCATGGATATCCTAAAATGTAAAGGCTAGGAAAAAATCCACTATCGAAAACCGACAAAATACATGCCAATGACAACAAAAGAACCAAATACCAACATGCACATACCATGCATGTCAAAACCAACTAGGAAATCATACATGCAACCTGTTACTTGCAAGAATTCTTGTTAAATATGCTTGATCCAACTTTTCCTTGCTTGATTCTTTCTTTCCTTTGCTTTCTTTATCCTTTCTTTTCTTTCCTTGTCCTTCCTTTGCTTGCTTGCTTTCCTTATCCTCTTAGTACTATTCTCCTCTCTGAGACTGATTCCAAAACTAAATGAACAAAAACCTACCAATTCATGCCTCTACTTTCTCCAATTTTCCATTATTTTCCTTCATTTTCCTCCTCACATGAAAACTGTCACCTTTCAGCTCATGTTTCTCCTAATTTCCTTTATTTTCATAAATAAAATGCCAAAAATACAATTTTTTCCTTTTCAAATACTTTTCCATTGCCTCTGTCAATTTCCCCTTAGCCATAAAAACATGAAGTGATGCCCACTAGGATATTTTTCCCAACATTCAACTTGGATAAGTGTCCCTTAACCTTGGTCTTATTTTGTGTTTATTAACTTTTATTACATGAAATTTTAACCAGGGGTTGTTACAGACCCCTCCCCCTTAGGGGAACACTTTCCTTCGTGTTCTATGACACCTACAACTAGAAAAATGTTGAAAGTCAAAAATATACTATCTTTGGATCTTTATAACCCAACTCAATGCATTATTTACAATAAAAACCTGCTCAAAAGAAAAACCATCATTACAAACATGACAAAATGACAACCATATCACTTATTATAGATTTATAACATAGCTCATGGTGGTATTAACAATAAAAACCATACATAAATATGAACGATTCCAAAAACTAATTTTCCTCCACTGACAAACAATGAAGGATACATAGCTTGCATTTGAATAACCATCTCCCATGTAGCTTTATCAGGCCCAAAGTGCTTCCACTTCACTTTAACTTGCTCGATTTCTCTATTCCAGAGCATGATACATTTCCACTGCAATATGCATTGAGGTTCTAGCTGGAATTATCCTTCTTACACCATCTACAATGCAAACCAATTAATAACATGATCAACATCTTTTACATAACTTTTAAGCAATGAAACATGCAAAAAATCATGGAATTTCACTGTCAGAGGCAGTGCAAGTGTGTAGGCCACTGGTCCAATCCTCTCAAGGATATTAAAAGGCCCTCAATATTGTGGTGCCTACTTAGCACATGATCCAATCCTCAAGGAGATCTTCATGGGATGGATAGATAAGTAAACATGCTCCCCATCCTAAAACTACTTAAATTCCCTGTGTTGGTCTGCATAACACTTATGTCTATCTTATGCTACCTTTAGGTTCTTATTTATAACCTTCATTTCATGTTCCATATCTGCCAACATGTACATTCCAATAAATACCATGTTCACTGGATCACTCCAACTGATGGGAGTGTTACAACTCCGACCATACAGTGACTCAAATGAACATCCTGAGTGCCTCCTGATAACCATTATTATAAGCAAAAACAATAAATGGAAGGTACTCCTCCCATATCCTTTGTTGATGAATCACATACATCCTCAACATATCCTCTAGAATCCTGTTGACCCTCTCTATTTGTCCATC
This sequence comes from Pinus taeda, assembly GCA_000404065.3. Lineage (NCBI taxonomy): Eukaryota > Viridiplantae > Streptophyta > Pinopsida > Pinales > Pinaceae > Pinus > Pinus taeda. The sequence goes on from APFE030124523.1 coordinate 90,538, forward strand.
TGTCTTTGGATGACAGGTTGTATTGAAGGCCAACTCTATCCCCAATCCTACAAACATCTCCTTCCAAAACTTGGAAGTGAAATTTGCATCCCTGTCCGACACAATCTTCTTCAAAACACCATGCAATCTTATGATATCCTTAATGAAGAAGTGTGCTACCTCACTAGCTAAATAGGTAGTATTTATTGGAATGAAGATACCTACCTTGCTCAACCTATCTACCAAAACCATGATAGAATCATTCTTCCTTGATGTCCTCAAAAGACTTGTAATGAAGTCCATGGAAATTATCTCCCATTTCCATTCTAGAATTGGAATAGGCTGAAGCAATCCACCTGGATGCTTACACTCTACTTTCACCTACTGATAGTCTAACCATCTAGCCAAAAACTCTACCAATTCCTTCTTCATATTTGTCTAGTAGTATAACTTATTCAATACTGTCAACATCTTTTCATATCCTGGGTGACTTGAATATGGATTTACATGAAACTCCCTCAAGATAATACTTGAACTCATTTTCATCTGGCACATAGATCCTGTCCATGAAACTGACCAAGCCATATGTCGTGAGATCATAGTCCACATCTTGATCACCCGTACCCTATTGTAACTTGGGTATAAGTTCCATGTACTTGTAATACTGCTAATCTACCTGTAAGATATGATCTTGTAAGTTTGTCCCATATGATCTCATTGTTGCAATATTATTCAACTTCACTTTCCTACTAAGATCATATTAACTTTTTCTCCTTACCATTGATGTACCTGATCTTGAAGTCGAACTCACTGATTGTGGCCAACCACCTAGATTTCTTAGTAGTCAGGTTTGATTGATCAAACAAATATCTCAACCCACTATGATCACTCATTAACACAAACCTCATCACAAGAAGATAATGTCTCCACATCTTCAAGGCATGAATAATAACTTCCAACTGAAGATCATGGGTCAGATAATTCTGCTCATGCTTATTCAGTTTCCTAGACTCATAGCATATCACCTATACCTCCTGTATAAGGACTCCACCAAGCCCTCTATTGAAAAAATCTATACACACTATGAACTCTTTATCCAGATCTACAAAATTTAATACTAGAGCATTCGTCAACAACTCCTTTAATTATTCAAAACTAGCTGCACACTCCTCTATCCGTTCAAACTTCTTACCTTTCCTCTGCAATGATGTAATAGGATAGGTAATATGTGAGAACTTCTCGATGAACCTCCTATAGTAACCTACTAACCCCATGAATGACCTGACTTCATCCACATTTCTAGGAGTTGCCCATTCCATGATAGCTCTTACCTTTTCTCGATCTACTATTATTCCTTCCTTGGAGACATGTCTCAAGTAGTGCACATCCATCTTAAATAAACTACATTTGCTAATACAACTGATTCTCTCTTAGAATATTAGCACTATTGCTAAATTATCGGCATGATCTTCCTCATTCTTAGAATATATCAGGATGTCATCAATGTATACAATTACAAACTTGTCTAGATAATCACGCAACACATTATTCATTAAGAACATAAAAGAAGTTGTATCATTAGTCAAACCAAATGGAACTACAACAACCTCATAATGCCCATGCTTGGTCCCAAAAGAAGTATTGTAGATGTCCTCTTCTTTAATGCATACTTGATGGTATCTTGATCTCAGATCAATCATTAAGAATACTATTTCTCCCTTCAACTGATCAAACAAGTCATCAATCCTTAGCAATGGGTACATGTTCTTGATTGTCACCTTGATAAATTTCCTGTAATCAACACACAACTTAAGAGTACCATCCTTCTTCTTTATGAACAATATTGGTGCACCCCAAGGAAATACACTTTGCCTAATGTATCCCTTATCAAGCATTTCCTTAAACTATAAATTCAACTCCGCCAACTCTGGCGTGCTCATCTTGTAAGGTGATTTTGATGCTGGTGCTTCCACTGGTACCAGCTCAGTAGAAAAATCTACTTCCCTATGGTGAGGCAACTCTAAAATCTCTACTGGAAACACAGCTTGAAACTATTTTAGTATAGGGTACCTCTTGAATATTTCTGCATCCTCAACATTTTTACCCTTTTCATTGGAAATATAAAATTTAAACATTACACACCCTTTCCTACAACTACGTTTAGCCTGCATAAAGGTGACCATCCTCACTGATGTAGTCTTCTTCTTTCCCTACAATATTCTCTTTTCCCCATTATCATTCAGGCACTCAATAGCCTTGTCATAAAAATCTACTTTGGTCCTCTAAAGATACAACCAACCCATACCCAAAATAATATTATATGATCCCAATGGGAGTACATTAAAATATGATATTGTAGCCATACCATTCAAATTGAATGCAAAAGCTCTTACCTAGTGATGAACTCTCTTCTTAGTACTTGTAGCCAACTATGCCAACCAAGACTCTACATCCACTTCTTTTCTCAAGCCACACTTATCCACTAGGTCAGGATTAACATTACTGTAATTGGATCTAAGATCAATCAAAATAGAAATAAATTGATCACAAAGCTTACAGTCCATCGCAATAATAGATGCCTGCTGATCCACCTAACTATTATCCACAACCGCATAAATATGAGGAATACTATGACTGGTATCCCTAACTATCCTCACCTCCTAAGCACTATATATCTAAGGCATACCTCCCTGGTACAATGGAGAAACCTTATTATGATGATCTGTGCCACATATCCAACATTGTAATGGTCCTCTACCATCACCTCTAGCCGTCTCTTGTCCAGGTTGTGACCCATACCCCTTCTAAACTATATTGAACTTCTTGTAAGGAGCCACAGTATCTTTCTCACCTGCATCTTGAGGTCTTCCCCTCTTTGGTGGCCACTTCCCTCTAACTTTCTCATTTCCCTTCAGGTCATGCTTAGGCTTAGATTTGCGCTTTGATTGCTCATAACAATGCTTTAGCTTCCTAATGGTTTCCTCTAGCGATCTAGGCTCATCAAACTCAAACCGGTATCTATATGTCATTGGCAACCCACTGGTGAATCTCTGGATATTAGCCTTCTCATCCTTGAGAAATAACACATATCACACAACTCTAAGAACCTGCTAGTGTACTCATCATCTCTCATAGAAGTCATCTGTAGCTCATAAAACTCCTTATCTTTATAATCACAATACCTCTTATACAAGTAATTATTCTTGAAAAGTCTCTCAAACTCATCCCAAATCAACTCGTCTTCATGAATGCCCTTAGAATTCTTCACATTTTCCCACCAAATATTTTCTTTCCCTTTAAGACTGAAGGCGACTATCTTGGAATTCATCTTTGAGTAGAAATGTAGGAGGTTTTTCTTGCTTGAAATCCTTCGATAAGTATTCACCCATCTTATAAGGATGATGATAGTGATGATTGTGATGATGTCTCTTGGATGAGCAACTAGAATGATGTCCATACATACTAGTCCTTTCGTCAGGTGTATCTAGTTATATGCCACCTCTAAATGTGTCCCCTCTATCTAACCTATATCCGGACCGAGACTTACTACCATAGGCTCCATTAGTTTTCTCTTCCCATTCTTCACTGATCCTAAATTGTCCCTATTTCTACAACTTTGACAAGCTCTAAGGTATTTCTTCATTAACCTCTACCTGTTTCTCCTGAGCCCTTGCAAGTCTTTCCCAAGCCTCAACCAACATGTCATTTTCTTCTTTGAAACTTTTGATCTCTATCCTCAAGCTCCTCAATGTATCTTCTACATTAGGAGAATACTCTTCCTTGCTACCCAACTGATTTGTGGGGAGAGTCACAATAACTATAGTCTACCATTTTTCTTGTCACCTTTGATTCTCTTCTTCATACAAGTGTACCATGTCAGATAAAATAAATAGATACCAAAACCAAATCCATACCTCATTGGTGTTCATGGGAGGCTTATCTCATCTGCAAGATCAATCCACATTAGCATGTACATATATAATCATAAGAATATCCACATAATCATATCATCACATCAACATAACAACACAATTCATAACAACATCATGCGTGACCATACGAAATGTATACTATGACCCCATACATAACAACCATAACCTTGAAAACATCATATATTACCCAAAGAGAGCACAACTTGGCTCTGATACCACCCTATAACTGCCTCCTCCCGCATTTACCCACTTTCACTATATTTCCTGGGGTAAATATGAGCTAAGGGTCAATATGATAAGTCTCAGACTCTTATATGACATTAAGAAAATTGAGTGGACAACTTAACCCCTTATTGACTTTCCTCACATGCTACAGGACCTCCAGGAGAAACCCAACCCCTCTAGGTGTTCAACCCCTAAGATGACTCTCTTTTTCACTGACCTAGAGCCCTAGTTTCTCCCTTTCCAAGCCCTCCAAATGAGTAAGAGCCTCCATTCACTACAATGAGCCTACGTAAGTGCAAATATAGCCTTTTTTTCCAGTGTTATGCCATCCAATGTGCTATTTAAAGCTATTTTATAGGGATATGACCCATTCACTACCCATGACTCCATGAAACTTCGAGAACTCACAAAAGGCATAGAAACAATGCTTGTAAACCAAAATTGAAGCCAGGACTTGACATAAGCTTCCCCAACCGGGATTGGTATTCTATCAAACACTTGGTCAAGATACAGCCTATAGGTCATGAATGCAAGTATGAACATAAATAGGTGAAAAATTATCTAAGGTTTAACAAGAAGGATCACTGCCTTCTCACGTTAGTTGTCATAACATCAATTAGGTATTGCATTCATTATTCATTCAGTTACAAGAAAAAACATGGAAAGAGCCACGACTAAGAACTGTCAAATAACCATGCTTATAACAATCATATAACCAGATAAATAATAATGAGAGAATACCCATTAAAGCCACATCATAACAAGTGAATTGACTCAGCAAAATCAAGAGAAACTTAACTCTTATTAAACATAGGAAAAATCCAACTAGGTTCAGGACATCCACATACCACCTGACCATAGATTGGATCAACCAAATATTTCTTCAGCCAAGCACCCTCGTGCCATATTTCAAGCATGAATGTGGGCTCTCATGGGATAAACCAATCCATAAAAAACCAAGAGAATCCATAGGTTAAACCACCTCCAACCTCACCATGTCATGACCTCATCTGAACTGGTGCCGAGATCACAAAACCAAACCTAGCATGGATATCTCAAAATTTCTTCTCCAGTACCTTGAAGAATTTTCCTGTCTCCACCCTCAGGATTTACTATGTATCCTGCCATTACCAATCAAGGGATTCATAGGCTTTTGGGAATTCTCCTGAGACCACCTCACCCAGATCCATAATCTTCTGACAATCCAAAGCTCAAACTGAGGAAATTCCCATCAAACCATGGCCATCTGGAAATGACAAGGCTAGGCTAAAATCCACTGTTGAAAATCAGAAAAAAAAAAAATAAAAAATTCCATGCCAATGATAGAAAAAGAACCAAATACAAACATGCACATACCATGCATGTCAAAGCTAGCTAGGAAATCATACATGCAACCTCTTACCTACAAGTATTCTTGCTAAAGCTGCTCAATCCAACTTTTCCTTAGTTGATCCTTGCTTTATTTTTCTTTATTTTTCCTTGCTTTTCTCTCCTTATCCTTCCTTCTATTTCCTTTTACTTTCTTTTCTTTCTTTCTTTCTTTCTTTCCTTCTCCTCTTGGTACTCTTCTCCTCTATGAGACTAATTCCAAAACTAAACTGACAAAAAGCTACCAATGGATTCCCTAATGTCTTTTTATTATTCATGCCTCAAATTTCTTCAATTTTCCATTATTTTCCTTGATTTTCCTCCTCACATACAACTTGCGACCTTTCACCTTCATTTTCTCCTAATTTCCTTTATTTTCATAAATAAAATGCCAAAAATACATTTTTTCCTTCTGAAAGCCTTTTTCATTTCCTTTGACAATTTCCCCTTAGCCATAAACACGTCAAGTGATGCCTACTAGGATATTTTTACCAACATTCAGCTCAGAATAAGTGTCCCTTGACCTTGGTCTTATTTTTCGTTTATTAACATTTATTACATGAACTTTCAACCTGGGGTTGTTACACAACACTTTCTTATCTTAGTCGAAAGATTTGCAACACTTTTGTGTTGACTGGTAGCATTAGTTGTGGGGTTGTAACTAGTGTTTCAACAAGACATAAGAGTTGAAACCACTAAATTTTGCTCTTGTTTGACGATATTAATATGAAATATGACATTTTGACAACATGATGCATAAGAATAAGGTTAAAAGTGGAGAAAAAAGAGATTATTCATACCTAAACCAAAAAATGGGGTGATAACGGCTGAAAAATGCATAACAAAGGAATGAATAGTGGAAGAATGACATAAAAAATGTTATGTGTCTGTATTTAAAATGTACCAATTAGGACACTTGTCACTGCTTAATCCATAATACCTCTTATGTAAGGAAATTAAATTGCAATATAAAAATTGCCTTTATTTCTGGGCAATGAAAACATCATGTCATCTTGTTTCATTGACAGCATGAGTATTGCTCCATTTTTCCTTGGTTTTAGATGTTTGTAGAGAGTGAATGTAGGATTCCCTTGGATCCGAGGCCAAAACTACATCTCTAATGACCATATACCATTCAAACTCCTTTTATAGCCTTCATTCTTAGGTTTAATGTATCACCATGTAGATCAATGGAAATATAAGAAAAAAAAGCTTTGTGGGATGTAGCATATTAGAACTTTATATGTACTCCTTACTAGCAAGTCACAGGTTTAACCATGCTACAAACATCAACTACTATGAACACCATGGAACACAATGGGCCTTTAGAGTATATAGAATAAATATGGCACGAATAATCTTAAACAATATAAATTGATTCATCTACTCATACTTGACACCCACAATCCTAGACAAACTATTATTAATTCATTGTCCAACCTGATTTCTAAGACATATGGTAGTCCCATCATATTAATTCTCATATTTCTATTCCAACATTGACTGGTTCGATCTTCTACAATTGTGTTTGTGGGGGTTTCAAATGGGGGATAATGAGGGACTTGGAAGTTAGTCCCAATATAGAAGTGGGAAAAAATGGTAAGGATAAGAACCTAGGTCAACACATTGGGCACATCAAATCATATATGAAAGCAATTAAATATCTATTTTGAAAATTGTAGAATGCTTGAGTATAGGGAAAATCCCTTGTTGCTAGTGGTTGAATTCAAATTAAATGAATATTAACATTACTACCATTGTAAGCTTAAGAATGAAGGAAAATATAGGATGAAGACAAAGTCTCTCAAGTCTTAAGTGGCCTAGTTACTCCATGGTATTAAAGCTAGGCTAAGAGAGATGACGAAAATATCAGAAAATGGAAAAATTGTGGGAGGTGAAGTCTAAGTTGAAAATGGATTGAAACTCCTCCATGGAAGTGATCCATGAGAGATGTCAAACTATATACACTAATATTAGAAGATGTATAATACTCTACATGTGTAATGGCAAGGATAAAATAGTAGATATCTCTTAAATTTGTGGATCTAATTTATTTTTGTCTGACTCGGGTGAAAGAAAGAATTAAATGACAGATTACTTAGATAAATGTTTATACAATAGTCAATTTATATCTAGTTGCAATAATAACATTGTTCTTGTTTATAAATAGTATATATCTACATTATCACAAAGTTTTGTCGCTATTGAATGAAAGGGAGAAAACCATGGAGGTAAAAAAAAATCTCTGCCTCATATTTTGTAGCTCCCTTTCTAAGAATATGAAAATACTTCTTTCTCTACACCCAATCCATTTATGAGAAATAACTCCTAAACGATACCATTTTTTACTGGAAGGATAGGGAAGCTCCAAGTATTTTTGTTGAGAATATGCATAACACCGCAAGGATGAAGCTAAATATCTGGGTAGCCCCTACCACAAAAAACACTGCATATGGAAAACACAGGGCTAGTTTAGTAGTGTGAACTAGAATATAAGTTGGAAGTGTTTAGATCTCAATTTTGGCAAACAGATGTTGAAATCCCTCCATGATGGATTTCTTATTTCTTCCATATAATGCACTATATTAAATGTAGATTTCCACCACGACCATCATCAAAGTTTCAATAAACAATCTTACTCATTCAACCATTATCATTTTTCTTTTTTATAATTGAATCACTTTGTTTGTTGAGAGAATCCAATTTTGGTACATTTAGCTTCCAAAACTATGACGAAGAGCCCAAAAACGATAAATCAAAATATATTCAAATTTCAAACAATTATAATATACTCCAATTGATTGGCCTCTAAACCACATCAAACTCTTTAGCCACACTACTTGCAATTATATAATCTAGAGGATTATAACTAAAGGTCATGGTTATATGAGATCAAGGATAAATATTGAAGATGTTGAGGATTTTGTTTTTTAATAAAAGGGAATAGTGAATTTCATAATTATAGATGAAAATAACAATGATAAGAGATTTTTTTTGAAAGAGTTTTTTTTGCGATTTAGATCTGGTTGTTGAGATGAAGTTTGGGATATATTAGTGTCATAGTCAACACTCTATTCGATTTATTACAACATATCTTCAAACTGTGAATGAAATCAAACATCAAAGGAAAATCTTAATCTATACTGCAACTTGGCCCAAGGAGGTTATAAAGATAACTATTGATTTTCTATTTGATCATGTTTATGTAACATTAATGAGTATTGATGAGCTAGTTGTGAATAATTTGAGCTCAAAGCGTGAAAATGTTGCGATGTAGTTACATCACAATAATGGTCTATGAAACTCTATGGACAACCATCGGTCCTTCTCGTGCCAAGCTATACAATGGATTTATAATTAGGCTAATCATTGAATTAGATCTCTTAGGGTTAGATCTCAACTAAACAGAAAAGGAAAGAACCCCATTTTAAAGGACCATTCCTTATTTAATTAATTAAATTATAATTAGTGTCTACATAGTGTTTCTATCATCTGACATGTGTTGAGTCATTTTCCATTAAGCGAAATTATTGAGTGTATATTGGGATTTTCACTAATTTTCCAATTATTAAAATTTGAAGCTATTAATAAAATACAAAGTAGTGGAAGTTGAATTCATGCCCAAATGCAAGATTTAAATCATGATAAAGAACCTAAAATTTATTCAAAGTACATGTTACAACTATTGTAATGAAAGTATGCAACATTGGTGAAAAGAATTTCTAATTATACATTCATCATAACAAGAAAAGGGGCATGTGTTTTTATTTTGTTTTTATCCGCATCCATGATTTATGGAGCAAGGTATTATTTTTTTCACAAATCAAAAGGAAATGTGAAAGAAGAGTGATAATAATATATAAATTGTATTCTATTTTATTCCCAATTCAAGGGGCATATTCTTTTTTAATGATTTAAAAGTGTATGGTTGAACACTTTTAGAGAAGGGCTTCGAAAATGAATGTGTGAAAAGAGATAGAGGTTGTAGTCATTTGAAAGGATATACACTAATAAGAAGTTATCTTGTATGTAAGAGCTAGCAATAACAAGAGTCATGTAAAGACCAATTTTTTTGTGGAGATTGTAGCTTAGACCAACATGAAATTGAAGAAAGTGGTCTAAGGGAAATTGTCCTTGTGTATAGTTGTGCGTTAATTTATTTAGTGTTTATTTTGTTAATATTTGTAAAAATAAGTTTTAGGTGCATGATCTATAATCCATGACACTCTCAGGTGATATAAATTGAGCGATCCAAAGCTAAAATGATAAGAAAGTGAGTACAATAGAGTACGACAAGTGAGTGAGCTAAGTACAAATAAGTAATGTCAGAATGCACCTACTAAATGTCTCAAGAAAATTAAGATTTGTAAGAGTGAAACCATAAATTTCATAATAAATTGAAATACTTTAGTGAAAAATGCAACAAATATAAATCATACTTAATCAAATGGTTCGCACACTAGCATCTGCAAAAGATATTAAAAGAGAAATAGATATAAATGATTGATTTCTTAATGCATTGTAGAATAAATTAAGAGAAAAACAATGTCATATCAATGATATGATTGATGCAATATCTACAATGAAGGTCAATTCAATTTTTGATACATAAGATCTAATACAAAATGGTAAAGAATCCTGTGATACAAATGAATTCATCTAGAAAGTTAATTGAAGTTATGGCATAGAGGAGCTAATAGAGAAACGTGATAACAACATGTTGGTAGCACAATACTTATTGACACATGTGACATAAATATGGAACATAGTTGAAATATGTAGAATTGATGCTATCTAATACAAAAGACATAACGATTGCAATGAGTCACCAAAATAAATAACCATAATAATAACACAAACGCCAGAGAAGAAATAGGAAGGCAAGGATAGTTCCAACGATTGCATTATATATGTGTAAATCCAAACATAATAAGCACCACCTCAAACTCACTCGGTTCAGTCAGTTTGGATCCGTCCGTAATCCCCTACCCCGCTCTGTATCAGTTGGTCATCAATAAGATGAAATAACTAACTGTACCTTTTTCTGGGCCCACCCCACTACTGCTGTCTTTGTTGGCAATCCAATCGAATTGTATATCAAGCCCAGCAGTAAGCCCCAAATCTAATTGGAGTAGTCAAGCAGTTATAGCGAAGGCAGTGCCAGTGGCTTATCTGAACCAAGTCTCCAAGTCCAGCGGAGTATCCCAGTTGAGTATCCCCGCCCAGCCCATAAAAAGAATTGATTCCCTGGGAGATGAACGTTTTGAAAAGGAGCGTTAAGCTGCTTGCCCGACCTAGTGTGAAGATTCCAAAGAACGACATTAAACACTTTACAAAATGATCATCATACATTGACACAAATATCATTCAACAAAAATTGGCATGGAATGAGATACACCAAAGAATGCATCCCTCATATTCCATAATTCTCCAAACTAGTTTATATGCCAGTGTACGATTTCTTAATGAAGTTAAAATTATTGATAAAAAATATTAGCATTGTCAAAGAGTTGGTTGCATGGATAGTCAATGTTTTCATCTCCATCCTTGTCATAATTGTGGGAAGACAAATAACTTTTTATAGAAATGTAAGAAGTAGAAGGCGACTAAAAATATAGTTAGTTATGAATAGATATATCATTGGAGATGGAATTAGGAATTGAAGAAACTACATCAGTCGTATTGGCTAGTCAAAATAGAGGTAAATACATAAGAATCAATGATGGCACTCTCCACACCTAATGGGGAGAGAAAAAATATAAAATAAAATATCCTACACCTTTAAGGGGGGTAGTAAATTGATGAAGTGAACATAATTGCTAGTAAACTAGACGCCACCACCTTATTCAAAGAATATTGGTCAGTTATCATCCAAACCACATAATTAGAATCAAACTGATTATTAGTAAAATAGAAAACAACAATTTATGTAGAATATGGTTAGTGGTCAACTGGAAACACCAACACCCAATGTATCCAAAGACCTAGCATGGATCATATCTAAAAATGAACTATTAAAAAAATTATCACCTTAGACCTGATGGCGGGGTTATAAGATATTTGAAATTTGAAAGTCCTACCCATCAAATTTCAATTCGCATTTAGTCAGCAATTGAGAATTCCAACCTAGAAATTAGTATCCTTAATAAAAAATCATTTCAATTATTCAATGGAAATGTTCATATATGGTAATTTTTCACTTATAAATATTTGAATATTGGTAGTTTTTTAGGAAAATATTCATTGGTAAAAGTGTTGTACAATTTTTTAGGCTTGTGTTTGAGGGGGCTAATGATAGACTATGAGTCCCTAGACAATCATAAGACCATGAGTTGTAATCCTTCTCTTAATGAGGTGTTATCATGATCCCTTATTGAGTTGTCATTTGATCTATATCTAGATCGAGAACATATAGAAAGTCAATTGACGCATTATAAATTCATATCCTAGGATCAATACAATACCAAGTCTTAAGGTATTTTCTGCCACTTTCTTGTATTTTCTCACTTGTGCCCATTCTTATTTGAAGAAGTTGTATACACTAAATAAGAGATTTCACTAAGGGATCTTGCTTAATCAAAGGGATTGATTTTTCTTTATAAATTTGTGCTTAGTGGAGGGAATTGGTGTCTATAATAGGTTTGTTCCTAAAATTATTTGTAACAATAGGTTGGTAGACACAAATAATTACAAAAAGAAATTTTGAGGTTCTCTCTTGGAAGCGTTTCCACATAAATATTATGTTCCATGTTATATAACTTATATATTTCATATGTGATTGTTCTCTTACGGTTCATGAATGGTTAAATAAGTAATAATTTTCTTATACTAATTCACCCTTTTTTATTATGCTAATTCACCCTTTCCCCTCTTAGTATAAGTTTGTGCTTGACTTTATTTCGTTCCTATTCTAAGGTTACAAACCTTCTTTCTCTCAATATTAATGTGAAAATGATGTCAAACGCAGCTACGTAAGTTACCATAGCTACTTCAAATGAAAGTTTGAGAGGTTTAGGTATTTAATTATACAATTTATTAATTAAAGTATAATATATATTCATTTTGTTTTCTTTTTAAAGAAGAAAAAATTGTTAAATAATATTTGTGATCATGTTTCTCACTGCACAAATTCATAAAATTTCCAATGCTCCCCAGTTAGCGATTGAATTTTGAAGTAATTTTATAAACTATTTCCTATAGTCACCCTCTAAACTATATTATTTTTACATAAAATTACACCTCATAGCTAGGTTGTTTGTAAAATCCTTAAAAATTGATTATATGGTCTTATGCTAGCACATCAATTATTCCATTAAATTCAGAAAATAGTTGAAGGTAATTGTTAGGCATGTTATATAAATTTGTTCGAAGCACAAGGGGACCATGTGTAAGAATAACCTAATGGTTATAGTGGAGTAGGGTGGGAATGAATTGGCAAGTGAGGCTCACCTCCACTTCCAACTATAGTCATAAAAAAGTTTCAAAGGAATCTATTAGTTTATGCGCTAAGAGGCTCCATACCCAAATTTTTATGTTGGAGAAATGGACAAGTTTTTATATTAGGAATTCTTTTAGTTCTTCTTGAAGTTTTAGAATAATATAAAGTAGATATATTTATTTTAGGCTTTCTTATATAATGTGTACTTTTAAGTACAAGGTATACATTCTCAATATTGTAAATTTTTTCAAAAGATACATACAAGATGTAGATGAAACTCCTATCCCTTATCTATTTTCCTCAGATAGCTAGAAATCATTCTCTCGATATAATATGAGATGTGGATAATTCTTTTAAGGCTTTGGATTTGAACTTGTATGTCTATTACTTTCCCTAGTTTGATGGATGCGTTTTATACCTGAAAACTTATTTATAATTCAAATTATTCATGCCTTTTATTTTGGTTCCTTTGATTTTGAAGGTTAGGCTTAGCAAACACATCCTCCTAAGCCAATAACTTCTAACATGATGTAGCTCTTCAGTAGAATTGGAAGTTTGTAGAATTAGTGTAACACTTTATTTAAGAGACTCCATTCATCATTTAATCCAAAAAAATGTGTAGATGAAATAATTTATTTATTTTTATTTATGTTTTACATCTAAATAAAGACCTATAAAATCAAAACACACACAAACACATATGACAGTTACTCCATAAAAAGGTTTCCAAATCAAATGTTTTTCGTTGAGGCTATTATATGGAAGAGAATAGTGTTGAGGAACTATATGGAAGACAATATGCTCCCTTATTTAGGTTAACTAGATATTTTAGTAACCACAAGGGATATCCCTCAAATTTAATGTAACATCCCTTGGTATACCTCATGTAGAAATACACAGGATTACAAATTTCTACTAGATTTACTAGAATGCAATAATCCCAAAGACTTATCCCATATTCCTTAATTGATAATAAAATTATATAATCATGATCATTAAGTGAAGTAACATTAGAAAAGGAATAATATATCTCATGAAGTAATAACCATTATCACAATTGATTAATATAATGACTCCTACAACTTGCATCATTAGCATTGTTCATTTAATTAACATAGTTGATAAAACATTGATGATTATGTAAGTTTCGATGTCATGCAAGGCAACAACATCATCAAAATAAAAAATATAGGAAAATACATAAATGGTCACCAATATCTCTTGGAAACCCTAAAGGGAAAAACCAACAAAAATTTATTTTATTAAAAAATTTGTGAGGGAGTTGACCCCTCACACAATGGTAGCAATAGGGTCCATATGTTTCCCATTGTTAAAATTCTAGAAATAAATAACATCTTTAATTCAAGCAAAAATAACCACATACTATTACATTAATCATGATATCATGTTTCTCAAACACTTTGCCCCACAATTCCTCAAGCACTATGTCTTTGTGGCCTAGTTATTTCTTGCAATGGATTATCCCATATTTGATAATACTTCACTCTACATGAACCAATAATCAAGAATATTGATCTCATTTCCTACCACAATGTTAACTATAATCCATATTTTGGTTGTTGCATAAAGGGATGGATTAGACACTATTAATTCATCCTTCGCATAAATCCCAATTCTTTCCTACACTTACTACCATCAACAAACTTTGATATCATGATTGTATAAAATATTCATTTATCAAACATAAATAATCAATCTCTACTAGTTATTCTTTAAAATCTTTTCATGTTCCACCTTCTTCCACATAAGTAATAATGTTAAAATTTCTCTTTGATCCTTTTATTTTACATGCATCCTCAATTGAAAATCCAATTTTTGGCACATGCATAAATGAAATGCAGGAAGAGTATTGAGGTGCGCCTCTTTATTGACATCACACATGCATTAATTGAAATCACATAATTTCAAAAAACATGTCTATTTATCTATGTATGTGTATGGATATGAAACATTTATAATCATCCAAATCTCACATGCTTAAAGTAAAATGCATAAATATTATCAAGGCGTGTTCATCAATCCATACTTCAAATGCATTATACGAAAGGGAATAGTTACATTTTACCTTTGCCCACAAGAATAGGGTAATATTTTGAAAGAATCACCATGGTTAACACTATCTCTTCACACAAGAGGAGGGAAAATTTTCAAAAATATAATCATCATAGATACTATTATTTCTTCACAGAATAACACTTTCTTTTTAAAAGAAAAAACACTTAACTTTGTTATTTTATTGGAAAAAACATGAATTTATTTCATTAGTTTTCTTGAAAGAGAATGTTTATATATGCACAAAGATAATAGTTCTTGGGATATTTTAATTTGGAAGAAGCATATGTGTTTACATAAACAACGGTAAATTATTGTTGATCCAATTTCTTTTTGGAAAATGAATACATGCTTATATGCACAAAGATAAAAGTTGTTGGGCTAGTTTCTTTTGGAAAAGAATATGTATTTGCATGAATAAAGAGAATAGCTATTGTTCTAGTTTTTTGTTTTTCAATAGAACAATAGCTATTGTCTTTGTGCATGCAAATACATATTCTTTTCTGAAAGAAACTAGCCCAACAACTTTTATTTTCATGCATATAAAAACATATTCTTCTTCCAAAAGAAATTGGTCTAACAACAATTTATCTTTATGCATGTAAACACATATCCTCCTTCCAAATTAAACTAGCACAACAACTATTATATTTGTGTATATACAAACACTATTTTTCAAGAAAACTAAAAAAATAACCACATGTTCATTTCCAAGAAAATAACAAAGTTAACCTATATTTTTATGTGCAAGAACCATGCAAACCTTTTCAAGATAATAACAAGGTTAACTTATCTTTTTAGGTATGATAATCATGCAACCGTTTTCAAGAAAATAGCATGGTTAACCCATCTTTTTATGAAAAACACCAACATATTCTTTTTCAGAAAGAAATCACCATAACGATTTCTATGTTTGTGTGCAGGAACAACATTATATCCTTTTTCTTCACCATAACTAAGCACAAAACAACGTGTTTCTTTCAAAGAAACCCACAAGAACTACCTATTCTTTTCTAATAAAATCCCATCTCTTATATTCTCTCTCCATAAGTACTATGTATTTTTTTAAGAAGGAAATATTATATTACCTCTCCACATAAATTCTACATATTCCTCTTCATTAACTAATCTTTGTTCACCAAAATTCATGAAATAGTTTTCGCGATAAAATTTGAGATCAAAATTTGAATCTTAAAACCATAAGGGCTTCAAAAAAGGAGTGAAGAGTAGTAAAGGAAATGAAAATCTTAAACAAGTTATCTTTCACTAGACAAGGAAAAAACAGAGATGTACTTCGATTCATAAAATGACCCAACCTAACCAAATGACTAAAGGCCTTAAGGCTTACTTTTGGATTTGAACCTCGTAAACCGGGAATAAAGGCAAAAAGGAATGATTTTTGCTAATATAGAAGAGGAATAAAACTTCCTTGGCTTGCTTCCAATCATAGTTCATATGTGTATGTACGCAAAAGAGAATACGATTTGAGAAAGAAATATCAATGATGCTCGTTAGAGAGTGAGTGGAATGATTAATAAATGGTTTGAGATGAAATAACTCCCTTTATTATAATTATATATAGGACAATTCAATTCTCATTAAGAAAATGACACTTCATTATAATAAATAATATGACACCAAGGATGTCTTGAAATGACAACTCACTTATAGATCCCCTCCTCTAACCCATGCTAACCCATGCCTATGATAATAGTTCAAAATAATTCATCATGTAATAAAAAATCCATTAACCAAAGAAAATGACATAGTTACATATCTCTCTGGTATAGTCTTCCCTTTGCTTCCGCATGGTGAGGAGACAAGAAACCTCTGTGCAACATTTTTGTGCTAGCGCTCTACTCCACAAGCCCAAAGGCCCGACGAATTAGTCCTCAACTTAATCAAAATCTGCACCAATGAATATAACATTCTTAACACAAAAAACCGCAATTCCTCCTTCACCTAATGCTTATAAGAGTAAACAAATGGCTTTCCTCTTCTTCTTGAGCTCAAAAAACTACCATAGATTTGTAACTACTTCTTAGGAAACCATTATATATCTCTTCATTCAATCATTTGAGTTCATATCCATACATTAGTTATACATATAAATCACTCATAGGTGTATGTGTGTGTGTGTGTCCAAAATGTGCATGACGGTCATGTTGATATTACATTTAAGAAATTTAACAAAAAAAAAATAATTTTGTTCCCAAAATAAAGGAAGAATTGCAGTCCTAGAATGTGAAATCCAATATTACAAAATAATAATTTTATAATAAAATAAAAGTTCTAAATGTAAAGATAAACATAAACGTGCAAAGGGCACCTTTTACTTCATTCACTAGAATAAAAAGAGAAGTGAGAGAAATGAAATGCATTTCTAAGATATGATCATGCAAGATAAATGTCTAAAAATAAAGGAAAGAAGACATGGTAATCAACAAAATAAATATTTGAAACACTTTAAATTGTAAATAGGATCATAACTTATAATACCATTGGTAGTATTAAAAATTGTTGGAGTGATAATAAATATAACTAAATTGATGATTCACACATGAATATAGGAAAATCATATTTCATCTAGTGAAAAAGAAAATGAAAATTTTAACAATTGAATAGGTACATGATTAGGTTTCTTTGAGATCAAGCCTGAAGAAAATTGTTAGAATTTAAATTGAATGTTTCAAATGTAAAACCTAACACATAACCCGGCTAGGAAAGAGAAGGATCATTCACACACATGTTATATTTCTCATTAGACTACTTATTTTCTTGATTATTAGTTTAGATATAGTGAAATAGAGTATATATTTTTAACTAAAACACAATATCAAAATTATCCCACTTCTGTGACATTCAATACTTTGTACTTGTTTTTTAATTGCCAACTTACATATTCTTCATTTTGATTAGTGAATCCAACAACTGTCATCGTAATTATTACTAATAAAGAACATCAAGAATTTTGAGAAACATTTAAAAGTGGTATTTTAAATCTAATTCATGTAGTTTATTACCACCAAACTTCATATGGAATAGGGTATTCATTCATTCTTCATACTACAACAATATCTGGCTCAATGTATAAGATGTATTTCATAGTTAGGATAGATTTCTAAATTTTTGTAATCACAAATACAATTGCAGAGCTACTCATCAATTTTTCATAAATTAAATGGCTTTGATTGGACCTTCAGAATACGAGAAATACAATTGATTATTCTTATATTTCCCAAAGTTATCTCAATAAACATAATCATCCAAGAATCTCCCTTAATCATCGCAAGGAGAAGGCAGAATATACTGAATGGTTTGGAGAATTTACTTCTAAATTTCTAAGAAAATTTCATGTTCTTTTTTCACTTGTCATAAGCAACAGAAATTAAGTTATGATTTCCCTTTACTATGATTAATTTCCATAATAAAAGGAAGCTATATGTAATATACCAATAATGTTTTCATCATCTCTTATTTGATTAATTACAAATTTAGTTATTTCACCAACTAATTTGACCTTATTTCCATGTTTTTTTATATCCATGATTAAGAATCTTTTTTAAATTGCAATATCTTTCAAATAGTGAATTGTATTTAAATTTTTTTTATTGCCACATTTACTTGTTCCCATATGCAATAGTTTTTCCTTAGTAAAAACTTCTTAGCTTCCTAGCTTTTAGTTTAAATTTTTCTTCAATTCTCAATAGCTATTAAAATTTCAATTGATTTGACCATTTGTTTCTCTTCATAAGCAATGATAATATATTTTCATTGATAATTTAATTTCTTTTCTCTAACAATGAATATATATCCATTATTTTCGTTTTCTTTGGATGAATTTATTTTTGTGGTTAGGATAATTGGTTTATCAATTGGATGGTTTACTCTTATTCAAAACCTAGATCAATTATATCTAACTTTGGAATACCATTTTTAAGATTAAGGAATTTTTTCATTCTTCTTCTAGATTTTTAATAATATTTTCATTTTCTTATTTTTCTATGTGAGAGCTCTAAATTGATTTTTACGTAAACCTTTTTCTTTATGAGTTTTACTAGCTCCTTACACAATGTTTCTTAGTGGAGAAATTCAACTTAGATCTAATACTTTCTATATCATTTTCATTTTCCCTCAACAATTTCCTCGTCTTGATTTTTTTGTCCCCGTAATGAGAAGTTTGTGTTGCAAATATGCAATGGTTATATATTTGGCTATATTAGTGGCTTTTTAAGTTCTAAGTTGTTCTTCCAAATTACTAATCTACACTTTCATTTTCCTCACACTAACAAAGAACCACAATAGACATATGGACACCAAAATATGTAATGGTTATATATTTGGCTATATTAATGGCTTTTTTAGTTCTAAGTGTTCTTCCAAATTACTAATCTACATTTTCATTTTCCTCACACTGAAAAAGAACTACAATAGACATATGGACACCAAATTACCTACATATTTATGCTAATCAATTTTGTCCTATGGACGTAACTTCTCTAGATTAATTAATAGTCTTGTGGTAACATAATCCTTTTCAGTAAGTTCAGTGGATGGCTTATCAACCTTTGGATAAAAAATAGCCATCTATAATTATAATTAACAAAAAATAGAAATGTTGAGGGAGATGGATCATATTGAGTTAATTTATCGTATAAATCTTATTTTTCTTGTCTAATTTATTGAATATTGAGAAGTTCGTGGGGAGAGGGAATGGGGGGAGGGGGGGGTTGGGGTTGTGGTAAATAAATATTCTTATTACTTCATATTAATTAAAACTCACTTCAATAATTGTCTCTTTGGGAAATTACAAAACAAGCAGAAAAATATCAAATACACAATATTAAGTGAGTACATGGAAAACATGATATTTAACATGGAAACTCATATGGGAGAAAAACACAAATCAATTTCTTCTTTAAGTGATGATTATAAAATAACCCACATTACAGAGCTTTCAATCATCCACTTGTAGAGGGAACCTATCCCCTTGAAATTTGCAAGCTCCAATCTACTAGAGACATCAATCTCCAAGTTGTTATAGGTAGCCACCTATAGGGAACACCAATCCCCTCTTGATATTTGACTTGAATTATCTTTGTTGCTAAATAGTATGATTTCACCTCCGCTCTTCCTTTCCCACCTTTATATTCATACCAGTTGCTACTATTTCTCAACAAATGTAGTTTTGAGCCTCTCACCCTGACTTTCTCTCTTATACATTCATAGATATTTCACTCATACTCACTATCTCTACTTTTCACAACTTTCTGATATCTTATTCACACTTCCATTTCCCTTCTATGATATTATCAACTTCAATTATTTTATCCATGCTTTTATATAGCATAAACTATTATAGTATTAATGCCTTTTCCATAGGTATCAACCCACGCTATTTACCCATGGTATTGTGGTTTGACTAAGTCATGCTTCTCCTATATTTTTCTCATGGTGTCAATCTACCTGTATGGCGCAGTTTAAATTTTAGCTCCCTTCTATACAAAATTTTACTGCTCACATGCTTCTCACATGCCACTTATGCACTTCTTAGTACTTTAAAGTACAAATCCCTTTAGTCCAAATAATTATATATTTGTCGCTTTTCCTTTCATAATTTCCCTTACTCATGATCATGGGTCGTGGCTATTACTCACACACACCTTGCACATCAAGTGATTACACTTTAATACTAATGAGACAATGCACCAATAGCTCTTATGGATAGATTTAATCCTCCTTGTCACCACATGTTGTAACTAAGTGCTTTAACACATAAGGAATTTGTAAATTAGGTCTCTTGCCTGCTTGTTACATGATGATATGCCAAAGTTCCAAGACCACAGTTTCATGACTAGACTTCAACTAATGAAAACCTTCGGAATATGTATTTGATGGCTAATTTCTCTTTATTTTGAGACTTCACCCCTTCAGTCAATCCATTTCCATTTTGTTTTGATGCTTTGGTTCTCTAATGGCTTGATGCCAAGATATGGGACGAACTTAGTCTAACCTATTATTAAATCAATAGAATCAATTCACTACCATTCATATTTAACACTATGGTGTCCCAATAACCCTCAACATAATATGTGACGCACCATGCCATGTCATCCACCACATTAATTTCCATTATGATTGCATATCATTTGTTGCAACTAAACAAAACTTGCCATGTGTGTCCTGGTGCTGACCTATACTTTCCCCATGTCACCTACCAAATATCAAATTGGGTAGCCAAAAATGCAAAAGTTTTCCACCACATGTCCTCAATTGTTGCTGCCATGACATCAATGCCACCAAGAATTCACGTCAGCCATGCCAGCTCTCCTACCATGACACCTTGCAATATCAAATATCAAGAAGTGAGAGAGTCTGTTGATATACCTCCAGCCTATGATAAAGCCAATAGGCCATGGGCCAATAGGATCCTATCCCTTGGGAGATATTTGCTTGAGGAGCTTTGAGACTAGGAACAATGATTGGGGGTTGGTATTGTCAACCTTGGCCTTCTTGTACTTATAAGCCTTCTCCTTATAAAATTTCAAGGTTATGTCCTACTCGACCTTTACTATTACGTGAGTGTTTCTTTTGATCCTTTTGACCTACTCAATAATATCCCATTGATGTTATCAATACTTGTTGAGGCAAATTAATTACCTATCATTTAATTGTCAACCCAGGGGTTTCGTAAAACTTGCGAAGCATGCGTGCACTATATATGCTAGAAATTAACTTTCAATTTAGATCAATATAACTATGAAACCAAATAATGAAAAACCAGATTCACCTATTCTAATTCAATAATCAACTCAAAATAAATTATAATACAATTATAGTACACCACATAGAATTGAAATCTTAATCTTTAAATCTTGCAGGGATTGAAAAGCACACCTTTCAGAAATGAAAGCAAAAACAATATTCTTAACCTTTCACACGGGAAAAGATATGAAAGAAAATAAAAATAAGTGCTCTTAACTTCTAGGTAGAAAGCAAATAGAAACAATCACTCTTAACCTCTCACACAGGAAAAGATATGAAAGAAAATAAAAACAATTGCTCTTAACTTCTAGGTAGAAAGAAAATAGAAACAATCACTCTTAACCTCTCACACAAGAAATTATATGAAAGAAATAAATGTTAATCTATGAAAGTAGTAAATCTAAGTCTATGAAAAGCAATAAATCTCACGCACTGTTGGTGGCCAATCCAAAAGCATGAGAGATGGCAAGTTGAGAGGCTCCAAATGCAATCATAACCAAATCAAGGTGAGCATCACTCATGAGCATGGTACCAAATCCAAATTCTATATTAAAAACATGAGCATTTCCCCAACTTTACACATGCCTTCAAAGGAAAAGGATCTCCTATTTATACAAAAACATAAGAAACTACTCTATTTAATGAGGATACACTAAAATCTCATATAGTTACAACCAAATAGCTCATAATGAGACACATATCCCCTAGTTGTCTCATAGAGTTATAATCCAAATAATAAATGATGAGACACCTCATAGAGTTACAATCCAAATAGGACACATATCCTTCTTTTAACTTTTATCCAAATCTCCTTTGAAGAGAATTCGAATTTGAGTATTGGAGGCCACATAAGGGTGCTTTGGAAGCTTCCAAATAACCTACACATGTCATGAAACTCAATTCACATATATAGATACATGAAACCATATTAATTTCCTAGTTTTTAATCATAAATTCACTTTAAACACATAAAATAAATAACTTTGGTAAATAAGGATCCTAACCCATATATTTATGAAAATGGTGGTTCATGAAAGGTTTTATGGTTATGGAGATGTGACATGTGAGTGAAATGGTGGCGATAAAGGTGAAAGTGGATGTCATTTTGAAGACATTTTGGAGGTCCAACATACCCCCCAACTAGAGCAATTTCATGTCCTCATGCAAATATTGCATTAATTCCTTTGATTTGCTTGCAATGTCTTTGCTTTTCAATGATCTTGGATTATATCATATGTCCTTAAACTTTGCATTTGACATTTTTATTTATTTTTGTAAAGTATTCCTTGTCATACATTGAATTGCAACATGTTTGGTTGGTTCTTATGTTTCAACCAAATTCTAATTGGTATTGGTTCTTGTGTTTCAATACCTTGTTTCTTTTTGTTGGAGCAAGATTCATTGAACATATTTAAGAATGCATCTTTAAAATCAGCCATATAATGTGCTCTTAATTTAGACATTATTTGCAAATCATATAGCTTTTTGAACCATAATGCAATCATAATTGATTAGGACAAGTATGTTAGGATGAAATGGAAATGTGTGATGGTGTATGATATATGAATATGAAATGATTTCCCTTCCCCCCAACTAAAGATATGACAATGTGAAAGAGGAAGTGAGGAATTTCCCAAAGTTATAATTTTAGTATTTTAAAGAATTGTGTGACTAAAAATTAGAAAACCACATACCTTCACTTACCTTCAATGTGCATGAGTTATGGAAATTGAAGAGTGTGGCTGCTTATGGATCATGGAATGAAATGTAGAATTCATCTTCTTCTTGGTTGCATAAATGGTGGATGAGGTTGTGAAGTGGATTCTTTATTTCTGCTACTAAATTTGTTGTATCTACTGCAAAATGTTGAAATGATATAGTCTTCAATCACTATAAAAGTAATGGTACAACTCTAGTAATGCGAATAAATGTGTTGGTGTCGAGCAGGAAGAGAGGTCATTGGATTACTAACCATTGATGAATTTCATTAACCAATGCGAGGCAAACTCACCATTAATGTCAATGAGTGCCAAGGTACCTAAGTACATCTTGCGAAGGGCGAATAAATGAACTGATGTCGAGCCACTTGCAAGATCCAACGATCAAGGGACATTGATGTATTCCCATGATTGTTGGCAAGAGAGCCTGTCATTAAGGCATACAAGCCTCAAGGTACTAATGAGGACTCTAGCCTTGGACCTAGATAATGTGTCGATGTTGATAAGACAAGGCTTGTTAGAAGGAAGGCCTTAAGGAATCCTCCATCATCTAACGCGAGCATGAAACAATGATT
This sequence comes from Pinus taeda, assembly GCA_000404065.3. Classification (NCBI taxonomy): domain Eukaryota; kingdom Viridiplantae; phylum Streptophyta; class Pinopsida; order Pinales; family Pinaceae; genus Pinus; species Pinus taeda. The sequence goes on from APFE030124523.1 coordinate 114,611, forward strand.
TTGAAGGACTATGAGTGGAAATTTTTGCAGTGGATCAAGGTTTATTTAATGGAAAGGAAAATGACAAGTGAATGGAAAGTAAAAGGACAAATCAGCATATAAGCAAGCTGAATGTCTTTATGAAAATGGGTTATGAGTTAGTGAAAGCAAGGCAGGAAAAAAAATAAGCAGTGAAGGAAAATGAGATGAGAATTTTATTCACTGACTAAGTGAAATGCAATGCGACTGCAAAGGAAATGAGATGAAGGTTTTATTGGCTAAAGGAGTATGGATGCAATGGAAACATTGGCATCTGAAAGGCTTGCAATTGTTGAATATGATATGCATTAGCATGTGCTTATGCATTGATGTTTCATCTTTGTTTCTGCTCTAATCATTTTCTTATGAAATAAATGTGGTCTTTGAGAGACACTATTTGTGTATGGTCATTTGTTCTTCCTCCTGGAACCTACAAAAAACTAGTACTTCTTCTACAATGGATTCTAAAGTTATAAAAATAGAGAGGTCATCAATTTCTCTGTTAATGAAATTTACATAAAAAAAAAATAAGAATCAGTACTATTAAACAAGTTCATGAAAGAAAACAAAAAGAGTTTATACTTGTGTCGAAAGTAGTGCCTCAAGTTACCTGCTGTTTCTTTTCGGAAATTTCTTCATTCTTTATTGTTTCAAAATTTTATAGTAGTTTACTCATTTTTTATATCTCGTCGAGATCTTTCCAACGACGCTTGAATCATCGAATTCCGATGTTGTGTGAGAAGTTAGACTGTTTTGAAATTTTTATGAAACAGTGAAAATTGTCATGTAAAATGTGGCATGGGAACATGAAGCTACAGTGAAATATGGTGTAATCAGATGAAATGGCATGTTGATCCTGAATTTCTGGTTAGAATGTGTTGTTTGACAAATAAATCATTGAGATAAATGCATAGCTGCAGAATCGTTGTTCAGCTACAGAATGTGCACAGTTTCCATAGCTAAAATCTTCAACAAACAACGCAAGTTAGTAAATAACCAAAAATGAATTCAAGGAGCAACAAATAATGTTGTGGTTTACTGGACCCAAAATCCAATGATAATTGCAATGCCTCTTATTGGGAATTTTTATTTTTAATTTTTTTTTTGCCTGAACTAAACTATATCCTTTTTCCACAATATTGTAATTTACATTTAAAACCCTAGCATCACCATACTACCTTTTTCCACAATATTGTAATTTACATTTAAAACCCTAGCATCACCATACTAAATATAGATGGTGAAGCATTGTTGCAAAATATGCATTATGAAAAACAAAAGAACATAAGTTTTAACACCAGTGTCCATTCTAAATTTGCAGCAGTGGAAACAATAAGTAGAAAATCCTCAATGGTGGCACTGGAAAACAAGAAATTTGGTCAAAAAAAGTAATGCATCATCAAAATTTCCAGAGATACAGAGTGCAGTAGGCGAAATCATACATATAGCCAAGAGAAAAACAAGGTTAGTTGCTCAATCTTGCATCATCTAAAATTTGAACCCAGAAGGGCACTAAAATCCTTATGAATAGAGCCATGAAATAAACCCAAACTTAGAAAGGAGGAGTAACCTGAACAATAAAGGTAGCACACTGAGATGGGGTGTCGACTGACTCCAATGAAGCCAGATAACTCCATCTGATGATATTATAACCCTGAAATGGAACATTGAGCCAACACAAGTTCCATGACCTTATCAAAGAGCCGGATCGAATCCAGACTATTCAACCATCGTCAAGCAGCTTCCTCCTTTGTAACTCCTTTTTACACGTTTTTATTATGTGCAAATCCATGGATTTCAATGATAGACAATCACAATCTTGATTCCTTCAAACAACTATAGCATCCAAAATCGGATTTCCATGGCCGCAACTTCTATCTGTGTATTAAATTCCAAATCTATTTTTTTCTCATGTAGTCACTGAAATAGTGTACCGAAGAATCTTCAATTTCTCTCAAACGGTTGCGAAATTGAGGAAACCGTTTATGGGTTATTTAACTCGGCCTATTATGAGATAAACTCATGTCTCAGTTTTCCTAAATTTGTTTCAATTTGGCTGGAAATCACATTTAAAAATTGACATTTTTCAGTTGTTAGGAATTTCTAGCAAATACTCAAGTAACTGTTGGCCTTGAAATTAAATAATTCTTGTTGCTTCTCCTGCCAATGTCATGCTACTTTGGAACACAAAGCTCTGTTGCCTCTATTGGAAAGCAATACATTTAGGAGTTGGAAGATCTTAGGTTGAAATTTCAAGCTTCAATAGATGCAAGCATCAATTCATTTAGCAGAATCTTGACTTTCACATTTTTCTTTTTTTTACAGAGATAGATAAAAAGAACAAGGTACTAGAAGAACATGAGAAGTAGGCTTATGAAAACAGTTTGCTGAGTTGAATGAAGATCTTAAAACAGGGGAGAATTTTCAAGCTCAACAATTCAAAAGACATGGAAAAAGAAGGTATTCATGGGCGTACACCATAGCATTTGAGATCTTCGCATATCACATTTCAAGGATGAAAAATATGGGCCTACTGATCCTACTCTAAAAACTCTTAACAACAATTTATCCTCATGAAATATTACTTAATAGATTGGAAGTTCTAAAATTTATTTAAATGCTGATAGGGAGGTGAACCTCTTACAATTGCATTTGATCAATTTGAACATCAAAGCATAAATGAGGGTAGGAATCTGAAAGCTAGCTCTAATTCTTCAAAAAGCTTATGGTAGCTTCGATTCTTACTTCTGAAATTGTGAATTTTTATAGAAATGATTAATGGTTCTCAATTTCAGGCAACTAAGGCTTCAAAGTGAATGTACTGGAACTTGAAAACAGGGTTGTCAACAAGCAAGTGTCAAATCAGAATCTGGACAAAAGGGTAGACAAAGAGTCCTATTGCTTTCGGGTTTCATATGTTTGACTCCACCTTTGACTATGGTCTTCAGCTAGCTTTTTTATCGATCTGGTCTAGGTGACTAGGATAGAATCCATGTCGAGACAATTCCAGAGATGCCCATGTGGTCGATTTCTTCATTTGACAGTTGTATCTTGCTAAACCATGGAAGTAGCTACGAAACACACAGTTAGTTGCAGAACAGGCTGCATTCCATAGCTAATTTGCAAAAACTTATTCAAATAGCAAAAACATAAATAGGATATAGCATTTTGAAGGTCACTACAAACCATAACCAGTCAATCTGACCGGCTAAACCTACCAAAGCAGTTGGATCAAAATAAAAACACCCTGCCAATCTAATTCGACTCCTTCTTGGTGTGAATGACCAGACCAACTCACTCGTATGATACAATTCATAACACATGCAAAGAATATTAGAATTTAGAACTGTTTTTGAGCTATGTTGCACAAACCGCAGCCTCTTGAGCATGATTTATTTTTTATTTTTTTATTATGATGGATTTTTGAATTTTGGATTCCAAGCTAACAATTTTTTTTTTTTGTAGGTCGCATTAGAGCCAGTTATCAATTGATCATTTTTATTTAAAATTCTACATTTCCTTATTCAAAATCATGAAGAATTTTTATTTTTTTTTAATTGAAAATCTAACATGATTTTTTTATTGAAAATATTTTTGTGAGGTTAATGAATACATGCAAGAAAATAAATAAAATTCTAGAAGATTTTAAAGTCTAAAAACTTTAAAAAACGCAATCAAAAACTCTAAAAAAAATGCAATCAAGCTTGATTTTATTTCCTAGTTTATCCTACTTGAAAGGATTTTTTTTTCTAATTTTTAAGTATATGAATGTTTCCAGTGGAGCCACTTATAGATTAAACTTTCTAAAATGTTCATATCCAAATTTGCGAAATGTACCTGATTGTGCATGAGGACATGAGAAATCGTTTTAGCCTTTAGATTTGCCGCAAGGATCTCTTGAAGAATTGATGAATATCGTGGCGTAACTGCTTCTTGATACCATTCCTCAATGTAGTCTTTGGGCTGCATTCTAGATCCTTTGTCCATAAATGGTTAATAAAAAGAAAAACAAATAAAATACACTCTGAACTGGAAGTTAGTTCCTATGCACACTTCCCCGGCAACGGCGCCAAAATGTTGAGGAAAATTAATTACCTATCATTTAATTGTCAACCAGGGGTTTCGTAAAACTTGCGAAGCATGCGTGCACTATATATGCTAGAATTTAACTTTTGATTTAGATCAATCTAATTATGAAACCAAATAGTGAAAACCAAATTCACCTATTCTAATTCAACAATCAACTCAAAATAAATTATAATACAATTATAGTACAGCGCGCGAAATTGAAATCTTAATCTTTAAATCTTGGAGGAATTGAAAAGCACACCACTCTTTCCGAAATGAAAGAAAAAACAACCATTCTTAACCTCTCACACGGGGAAAGATATGAAATAAAATAAAAATAAATTCGCTTAACTTCTAAGTAAAAAGAAAATAGAAACAATCACTCTTAACCTCTCACACAGGAAAAGATATGAAAGAAAATAAAAACAATTTCTCTTAACTTCTAGGTAGAAATAAAATAGAAACAATCACTCTTAACCTCTCACATAGGAAAAGATATGAAATAAATAAATTTTAATCTATGAAAGCAATACATCTAAGTCTATGAAAAACAATAAATCTCCCACATTGTTGGTGGCCAATCCAAAACCCTGAGAGATGACAAGTTGAGAGGCTCCAAATGCAAGCATAACCAAATCAAGGTGAACATCACTCATGAGCATGGTGCCAAATCCAAATTCTATATTCAAGACATGAGCATTTCCCCAACCTTACACATCCCTTCAAAGGAAAAGGCTCTCCTATTTATACAAAAACATAAGAAGCTACCCTATTTAATGAGGATCCACTAAAATATCCTATAGTTACAAGCAAATAGCTCATAATGAGACACATATCTCCTAGGTGTCTCATAGAGGTCTAATCCAAATAAGAAATGATGAGACACCTCATAGAGTTACAATCCAAATAGGACACATTTCCTTCTTTCACCTTTTATCCAAATCTCCTTTGAATAGAATTCGAATTTGAGCATTGGAGGCCACATAAGGGTGCCTTGGAAGCTTCCAAATAAGATACACATGTCATGAAACTCAAGCCACATATATAGATACATGAAACCATGTTAATTTCCTAGTTTTTAATCATAAATTTACTTTAATCACATCAAATAAATAACTTTTGTTAATAAGGATCCTAACCCATATATCTATGAAAATGGTGGCTAATGAAAGGTTATATGGTTATGGATATGTGACATGTGAGTGAAATGGTGGCGATAAAGGTGAAAGTGGATGTCATTTTGAAGACATTTTGGAGGCCCAACAATAGTATATTGGACCTCAGTGTCAAAACACTTTTTGTCAACACAAATGATTTTTTATGAAAATCATTTTAGTAAAGGAATATTCTCTAACATTAGTAGATTTGACCATTTCCACTCCTTCTCAAAATAATATATGATGCCACCGTGATAGATGCATTTATTAAAATGATGTATGTAATTGTCATTGCTTTGGTATCATATTGACCTTTGCCTTAAGTCATAACGTTTTATTTTACTTATTTATTTTGAGGCAATGGTGTATCCACATTTATGATATATTCTTAGTATTTTTTTGATTGAGTCCTTCCTTTGAGGAGTTATAAACTCTACCTCTCCTTCATTAGTTCATTGCTCTGCTAATTATTAGTTTGTGATTAGTATGCCTTCCTTACAATTGAAAGCCTTTGGCATTTTACCAATAATGGGAAGTGTTGCTCTATCATTTATTAAAATAAAAACTTTAGTGGGGATAATATATGTGTATTTATTTCTCATACATACGAAATGAAAATCATTTGATTTTAACCTCTATATGAGATATTCTAAAGAAAAGATACTAGAACATAGACCTATAGGAAACTTTTTTAAATTCTACTACATCTTAGAATAGTGCAATTCTTTTCCAAGAACCAATCATCATATCTAAACTATGAATTAAATTGTAAGAGAAATTTTATATCCATTCATTACTGATGGAGGTAGAGGATCATATACTAAAGCATAAACTATATACATGAACTCATTAATGAAAATATTACAACCATTAGGCTTATACTTTAGCACTTTGTTAGGTCGCTATAACACTAGTGATTCCCCCGTTACTATTGTCATTGTATCCCTTATTGTTATTTTTGTGCCCATATTGTCACCATATTGTTATTGTTGTGCTCTTATGTTATTACTGTTAGGTCAGCTTGATTTTATTGTGACCCCTTGGACTCCTATATATAGAAGGGAGGTTTAGTCATTTGTATCATCTAAGAATTGTTAATTTGTGTAATTTAAAGGAGGTTTCCCCCTTGAAGAGGCTAAATTCTAAGGTGTTGATCTATCTTTTCTATCTTTTTGTGAGCTGGTTTCCTAAGATTTGGTATCACAACTTTGGATTCTAGGGTTTCACTCCTCTAAACAAGCCATCATGGAATTTTCGCTATAATTTTTTTTCTACGATGTTTCAGAGGCTAAAAAAAAAACCCATTTGAGCATAAATTATTATGAACTTCAAGACTGAATTTCAGAGCTTATCTCGCTATATTTTTTGTGATATCATCTGAGGAAGTTAGGGTTTTTTGCAGAGTCTCGAATTACATTCCAAATAAGTGAACCGGGGAACATTATCATAACTTTTGTTCTAAGCATCAAATTGAAATTTCGTAAGTAGTTTCAAAAAGAGGACGACCTGTAGTTTTATGTATATTAGTTTTGGGTACTAAGGTCAAAAATGTGACACGTGGGAATTTGTACAAGTTCGCTCTACTCAACTAGTTTATAATTAGGTGACCGTGGGAGATTTGGCATAAATCTTCCTTGGAGAATCCAATCTTGATTAGAATTACGGTATTAGAAAGACGACTCAGAGGGCTACTGCAAGAAGTGATTTCAGATATTTGAGATATGAAGTTACAGAGATACAACAAATTCAATATTGAGCTCTTACAAAGTGAAAAAAAAGGTGTGTAGTTTTTT
>APFE030124523.1:124649-182172 GCA_000404065.3 Pinus taeda
TCCATAAAGCATCTGCGAGGATTTCTTGGGTTGACAGGGTATTATCGCAAGTTTGTTAAGAAATATGGGAGAATAGCATCACCTGTAACAACATTATTGAAGAAAGATGCATTTTCATGGACTCCAGAAGCAAGAAAAGCCTTCGAACATCTTAAAGAGGCAATGTGCCAAGCACCGGTCTTAGCTACGCTAGACTTCACAAAAACCTTTATTGTGGAATGTGATGCTTTAGGAAATGGAATTGGTGTTGTTTTAATGCAAGATGAAAGACCCATTTCTTTCGAAAGTCATCCAATCAAAGGAAAGTATTTACACTTAAGAAATGGCGACCCTACCTAATGGGAAGACACTTCAAGGTAAAAACGGATCATGATAGTCTGAAATACTTTTTAGAACAAAGACTATCCTTTGAAGAGCAACAAAAATGGGTCACAAAGATGTTGGGTTATGACTTTGAAATTATCTACAAAAAAGAGAAGCAAAATGTTGTGGCAGATGCACTCTCAAGGAAGGATGAGGATGTGGAAGCATTGTTGTTCACCATTTCTATTATCCAACCAAATTAGATAAAAAAAGCAAGGGATGAATGGAAGAATGACGAAGAAGTGTGGGCACATTCAAAAGTTACAACAAGATCCTGGTACATCTGATACATTTAGTTGGAAAAATGATTCGTTATGGTACAAAGATGGATTATACCTATGTAAGAATTCCCAACTCAAACAAAAGATTCTTATGGAATTGCACACTTCTCCCTTAGGAGGGCACTCAAGATTTTTAAGAACTTACCACAAGCTTAAGAAGGAAATTTTTTGGGATGGCCTTAAATCAAATATTCAAAAGTTTGTGGCAGAATGTTTGGTTTTCCAACAAAATAAAGTTGAAACAATTAAGACCCCAGGTCTATTACAACCTTTGTCCATTTCAAGCCAATGTTGGGAGGAGGTTTCAATGGATTTTATCACAAGTTTACCCAAGTCCGAAGGAAAGAGCGTCATCAGGGTGGTAGTTGACAGACTTACCAAGTATGCACACTTTTGTGCATTATTGCGTCCATTTAAAGTCAGTACGGTTTCTACTGCATTTATGGAAACAATTCAAAAGATACATGGAAACCCAAATATTATTGTAAGTGACAAAGATCCCATTTTCACTGGAAATTTTTGGACATAAATATTTTCTTCTCTCAGTACTCAGTTAGCTCATAGCTCATCTTATTATCCTCAATCTGATGGGAAAAATTATATAGTAAACAAATTTTTGGAAGGATATCTTTGTTTCTTTGTATTTGATAAACAGACACAATGGGTCAAATGGTTTCCTTTGGCTGAATGGTGGTATAACACTTCCTTCCATACTGCAGCAAAAATGACCCCATTTATGGCACTTTATGGATATCATCCACCATCCATCACATCATATTTAAGAGGAAATTCTAAGGTTCAAGTAGTGGAACATCACGTCGAGCATTAATAACAAGTTCTCCAACTCTTAAAGGATAGCCTCACATTGGTGCAAAATAGAATGAAACAACAGGCAGATCAACATTGCAACAAAAGAAGATTTGATGTAGGTGACTGGGTATTCCTACGGCTACAACCATATAAAAAAATGTCCCTCAAGCAAGTTAAGAAAGATAATAAATTATCACCAAAGTATTACGGTCCATACAACATGTTGCAAAACATTGGTACCATGGCATACAAATTGGAGCTTCCTGCAGCTTCCCAAGTGCACCCAATTTTCCTTGTTTCATGTTTAAAGAAGGTTATAGGTGCGAAGCTCCCAGTTCAAACAATATTGCAATATTGGAACCGAAAATAGTCACAGAAACAAGAACTTGACAACTATGAAATCGATCAATTTCGGAGTATCTCATCAAGTGGAAGAACTTATCCGTTGAAGATTCCATGTGGGAGGATGAGAATTTTATACAAAAGCATCTAGAACTACTCAAGTGTTGAGGAAAACGCTTTTTGGAAGGAGAGGAGCATGTTAGGTCCCTATAATACTAGTGATTCCCCCATTACTATTATCACGGTATCCCTTATTGTTATTATTGTGCCCCTATTGTCCCCATATTGTTATTAGTGTGCCCCATAAAAACCCACTATTGTTATTATTGTGCCCTTATGTTATTATTGTTAGGTCGGCTTGATTATATTGTGACCCCTTCGACTCCTATATATAGAAGGGAGGTTTAGTCATTTGTATCATCCAAGAATTGTTCAGTTGTGTAATGTAAAGGAGGTTTCCCTTTAAAGAGGGTGAATTCTAAGGCATTGATCTATCTTTCCTATCTTTTGTGAGTTGGTTTCCTAAGACACTTGAGTCTATTATAAAGGAAAGCCATTTTCCTTTTGATAATTTTTTCTTTGTAACACCATTTGTTCAAAATATATTGTTTATTTATTCAGAAACAACTAGAAAAGATACAATTGATATCTTAAGCTTTTTTTCTTTTATTTGAACCAATTGTTGATGAATTTCTCTTGCAATATATGCAAAATAACTAAATCTAGTAGAATTTAATAATTTATGCAAGAATCTTAGTATGAGACCATTTGTAGTACAATCATTATGACAGTACAATAATATGAATATCATGTTGTAGCGGCTACAACCACCATGCAATTTTTTTCCTTAACTTCGTTTTGGAGCCTCCCTTCCAACCATCACAATAGCTTGCCTTGCTTCATCAAGTTCACAAGCTTCAGTGTCTTTGTTGCACAAAGGTAGCCTATTGATCACAACAGCCTATCGATCACATCTTGATCCATTCCCCTCATAGGATATTCACCCGGACTTGGTCCAGTTGCAGGTTTAGCAACTTCCCCAAGAAAATTGTGCATTTCTGGACAGAAACCAACCTTCCCTCCAAAACTTGTGCAATCCTATCTGGCAGCCTATTGGGCCCCAAGATTTCACAATCCTACGAGTCAACACTCCTAGCAGGAATTGCGCAATTTTCCCTAGCAGGGCTGCTTAGCACATAATTTGCACAAATCTAGGCAGCAGTCAACTGCTTTGCCTAGAAATTGTGTAAATCTCCTGGGCATCCAACCCAGCTCCCAGCCAGAAATGCGCATTTTCTCCATGGGTCAAAATGTCTCTTTCATGTGTAGCTGATTTGACCAGTTCCCATTAGGACCGAGCAAAATTGACTTGCATACATGGGCTGCTTCTCCTAAGGCAGCATGCAAAGGAATCCCTTGTTTTAGGGATCTATGTTTAGCAATTGGAGGTTTCATGCAAGGATCATTTCAGAAACATCCCACCAAGTGTCGTTTCCTAAGATTTGTGGCATGTGCATCACAACCTCGATGTTATCAAAACCCATCAATCAGACACTACAGATCTCATTCCTCACATCAACCTCGTAGCTCTGACATCCCACTACACATCAAGGAGCAGTCGGCACATTCAGCTCAGTTGTTTTTGGGTAAGCCCTCTTCCCATGCCTTGTGTTGCATTTCTGTCGCTTTTCATGTTTTTGCTTGTATGAGTATTGTTTGCTTGATTTATTTGAATGCCTATTGTCGTTTACATTTGTATTATCTTGTCCTAGCACGATTTCAGTTTTCATCAACATCTCACTATTGTCGCATGCATGAAAATGTTTTTTGTGAATGGTCACCAATTAGGAGACTCGCCTCACCCGCATGCATGTCGTTCCATTCTATGAATCTATCATTCATAATTTGCATGCATGGTCATTCACTTATGCTTACACTCAATATTAGAATGAATTTGCACTCACATTCACTTTCAGTTTCCTGTCGGCGAGTCTGGCCAACCTCGGCCTAGACTCTGCCTCACCAAGACATCATTGCACAATCCTGAGAGGGAAGGCTCTGCCTTCCTCCCTGAAGTACGTATTTCTACCTAGTAGCTATTCCCAGGCCTGTTTTGTGCAATCCTGAGGGACAGTGACTATTGGCCAAGAAGATTGCACAATGCAGTCACTGAGCCTGTAACCATTTCCAGCTGAGATTGCGCATTGCGCAATCCCAACAATCAGCAGCTAGACTGGACTGTGGATTGCACAGTTCCAGTAGTTAGTCAGTCTCTAAGTAGCCTAGACTGTGCCTTATGTAGTCTTGGTAGTCGGTCTCCTGACCTCCCATCGAAAGTGCGCAACCTTCATGATCAGTCACACAGGTATGTTGCAAGTTAGTTCTGAAGTACATTTTGGTTTTCGACAGACAAATTTATTTCCATGAGTGTTTCCATGTCCCAGGTATTGCAGGTGCTCATTTGGCTCTCAGCAATGTCGGTACAATGGTTTCTAATAGAGTAGAGTCAAAGACACCGTTGAGAGCACACCTAGAGATGCAGTCGTTCAAGTGTCTATGAGCTTGCCTACTCATAGAGACATCAAGTTGTTCATAGACAAGGAGATCAAGATGACAGCAGTAGCATCACAGTAAGCACCATCATGAACAGAAGCTGAAGACATCATACCAAATGCAGCGAATGTAAGAGGAAGGTTGTTTACAACACAAAGGTGGGATAAAGTTGTAAGATCAAGCAGATCCACTGATAATGAGAGCAACTTTGGAGACTCAAGCTATGAGGGGACGAAGCAACATGAATGTCATGGGAAGATAGAGAATGGAACAAAGGAGTTTCATGTGCTGAAGTAGAAACTCAAGGAAAAACATGAAGCTGCATAGACAGGCAAACAAGTTGTAATAGGATTAGGAACAACAGTGGGCACAACATGCACTCACGAATGAAATTGTGCCCATACAAGTTAAAGATCCATCCCAACAGCTAACATGGAGTAGACATGGTGAGCAGTTTTATTGATCGTTGCAAGGGATTTAGCAGCATGCATGTCATTGTGCGTATGCATGCAATCCAACCCATTCAACACACTCACCAAGGCGAAGACAAAAAGCAAGTCCAACTAGAGCAGAACATGTACTTCAGCAAGTTGATGCCCATAACCACCAGCACACACTTGAAGATCATCACAGAAACTATGCATCAATGTGTTGCCAGTTCATCCACACCAAGAAGACCATGCACATATTAGCAAATGAGTTGGATAAAGGGTTCGAACCAATGCATCGGTTGCAATGGAGGAAATAGTTCGCTTCAGCAAGATGTCACTTTGAGGTGCATGCACACCATCACAGATGACTAAGCTTGGCATCAGCTCACCACTTTCACCATCACAAGCATGTCAAAGAGTTGGTCTCATCACAATAGACCATGTGTCAGTGATGTCTTGCAAGGCTTGTTCAAGCCATGTTGTCTCACAGGAGTACATGTGCATTGTAATGTTGAGTCATGTCAAGTGTAAGTCAAGTGTCAATAGTTGGATGTAACAGTCATAGAGTAGGTGAAGAGTCATGAGGGTATTTGAACTGTCACAAAGGGGAATTTCAAGGGTCACCCCACCCTTTTCTATAAATATTCCCTCATAACTCATTATAAGGGCTTTCGGTCAGCCAAGCTTCTGATAAGACTATCTTGGAAAGAGCTTGGAAAGTATTGTAACGTGCCTTGGCTTCTCCATCGCACAGAGCTAGTTCATCTCTTTAGAGGAGTAGGGAGATGTGGTTGTACCGTTCCACTATTGGGGATAGCAATTTACACGGATGTATTATATGATTGGAACTTACACTTCTTTATATAATGAGAGCCAACATGTTTTCACACATGTATTGTATCTGTTGTAAGACTGATCTTTAACACTTGTAATGCATGTTGCTTAAACCTATGTTCTACATCTTAATTGATTCATTTGTTGTAATGCTTAATCTATTAATGGAAATGTGTTGTATATGTTTTTAATGTTGTCTCATTTGTGTCAACTTCTCTGTTGGACATCAAACAAACCTTTCACATGAACCTTGTTGTAACAACCGTTTCACTCATTTAGACTAATCTGTGAGTGTTGTACATGTTATCATACCTTGTATGTTGTGACTACTTCATCTGAGTGGATTTCTCCACCGGAAGTTGTGTATGTCATGTGTGTTATGTGTTCCTAGTTGAGTTGGGACTGATCCCTTTCAACCTGGAACTCACCTTCACCCTCATCTCAACCCACCCGTGTTAGAACCTCTCATGCACCTTCCTTGGCTCACTCCAGTGGTCACACCCTTACTACTGACAGAGTTATCTTACTTGCCTCTGTGCGACATCGCAATGAAGGCATTACTATACAACCCACTGCTGGGACTCCTACATCAAACAGCCTAAGGTCTAATTGGGACTTCTTACTGGGAACATCCCCTTACATGTTGGCAACTCCAGTACCATCAACACATATATATAACATCTTTAAGAAAATGCTTAAATAGATTAATGTTAAATGAGTATTTAACTTCATTAAGAGAAATCAATTTCATTGCTAGTGTCAACAAAGTGTCATTTCTTTTAACTTCAAATAGTGCCTAAAAATTCCCTTCTAGTTCATCCTCATTAATGGTTTTTAATCTTGGGCTCTATTAAAGGTAATATATTAGTAATATCCTCCTCTTTCATTAAAACTACTATATTTGTAGCTTGCTTATTTCTCATAACCATTTCAAAAGAATCATATAACTTGAAACATGATTATATAAATTCTAGAGAGGGACAAGTTGTAGGAATTATATTATAATATATCCTGCCAACCCATAAAAAAATATATTTAAGTTTATTAATAAATTGAGTCAAAGCTTCATTTTAAATAATTTTGGGAGGTTTGTTGGTCAAAACTGTCGGTATTATGACACAGGTGTTGTCCTTGATGGCAACTCTGTCAGGTAAAAGATCATAGTGTAGCAGGTAATTAGCAGAGAATGAAGAAAGAACGGTATACGCAGGTTCACCATTGACCAAGCTGCGTATACACGTAAGTTCACTATATACAAAGTTGTGTATATGTACATATGCACTTTCATAAGAGAAAAAGCGCGTATACCTTGGAAAACTAAGTTTTTGTTCCGAAGTATTTGATCCATGGTATTGATCCAAGGTATCAGGTCTGAGGTATTGACCCCAGGTATTGGATCCAAGGTATTGATCCTAACTGGTTTTGGTCCATGGTATTGAACAAGGCCTAAGACTATAAAAGGAGGAGAAGATCATTAGGCCAGTGCACACAAGCAATGAATATCTGATGAAGAGTGAGATCTAATATGCAGGTTATGGGTATGTGATGCTTTGCTAAGTATGCACCTATGTGGTGAATGAAGGTTGATGGACTGGGATCATGAAGACTAAAATGCATTATCATTATCTGGTATGATCATGATTAGTTCATATATGAATACTGATGCATATCTAATCCTTTATATCTGACGATATGGGTATATCTGATGTAGTAAACTGCACCGAAGGTATAAGTCATTATTTTCAGATCTGTACGCTAGTTCCCTTTGGTGAAAGAGCATATACACGCTGGTTTGACACATCCAAGTAGCATATACATTATGAGATTTGATATTTGAGGTTGTTTTTGGTTCAAGTGGCTATTGTAGAGTTTTAGGTTCTGTTATGTGATCTGGTGACGATGTTTTGATAACAGGGTTTGAGTGATTCAGTTGTTGGATGATTCAAAGAATGATGATGCAGATATAGTTGATGGTTGTATTGTAGTGATGATTGATTTTGTGCTTTCATGTTATTGATGGATCCAGTCTGAAAATTTATGAAACGTAGTCCCTGGAGGAAGAGAGAAGGTTGTAGCCTTCTGTAGGCTAGCGCCTACATACTAGTAAATGTATAGGCCAGTACAAGAGATAGGGGGTTGGAGCTCCCTTCTAGTAGCAGCTGGAAAATGAGAGAAGGTTGTAGCCTTCTGAAAGTGGGTGCCTACGTACTGGTATGAGTCTACGCCAGTACAAGATTATAAAAAGGTTTTTCTTATATTAAAATGAAGAGAACATCAGGTGGTTTTTGTCCCACATTGGGTTTCCACCTTATATCTTGGTGTTCATGTGTGTTTCTTATGTGTGATGATCTATTCTATTTTTAATACAATTGGTTACTATTTATATGGATAATGAAGTAATGATGCATTGATTAAAGATCAACATATAATGAATTAACTGAATCATAAGTTTGTTGGATATACACTAGTTTTCTTAAGCACAGTTGCATGTAGACAAAGGTTACCTTCACTGAAATAGCGTATATGAATTTGAGTATGGATATGAAAAAGTTATTGAATTTCTAATACTGATTCACCCCCTCCCCCCCTCTCAGTATTATTTCCAACAATTGGTATTGGAGTAGGTCCTTCAGAAGAAGCTTGATCGCTTGAAGGAAGATCCATCATCATGAGTAATCAAGAAAGAGAGGGATCCATGAGACCACCAATCTTTGATGTAAACAATTTTTTTTACTGGGAGATAAGAACCATAGCCTATCTACAATCACTTGGAATGGATATTTGGGAAATCATGGAAGGAGGATATAAATTTCCATCGGTGATTCCTACAGATATGGCAGGTAGAAAGCAATATGAAACCAATGACAAAGTTGTTACAATTTTATTGGGAAGTTTTTCAAAATCAAAGTTTGTCAAGGCCATGCAGCTCAAATCAGCCAAAGAAATATGGAACAAAATCATTTTGATCTATGAAGGAGAATCTCATGTAAAACATGCTAAGCTTCAAACTCTCAGAATACAATATGAAACTCTTAAGATGCATAGTGATGAAAGCATAGCTAGTTACTTCTTATGTATAGATGAGGTTTTTAATTGCATGAAGAATCTAGGTGAAGAAATTAAAGAAGTTGACTTAGTTGAGAATTTTTTGAGATCCTTGTCTACTAAATATGAACCCAAAGTGTCTGCCATAGAAGAAAAGGAAGATATGTAGAATATCACTATGACGCAACTTCATAGAATCTTAACTGCTTTTGAAATGAGAAAAGGAGGACCATCAGATATGAGAGAAGCCACATGTAAAGTATCAACAGAGGGAAAAGAAAAACTCAATGAATCGGGATACATTTTAGAAGAAGAATATGAGGTAAATTTTTTCAAGAAGCTTCAACGAGGATTTGGAAGGTTCAAAGGTAAGCTACTTTTCAAATGTTTTTCTTGTGGTCGAGTTGGAAATTATGCTGCTATATGCCCTCATAACAAAGGAAAGATGTTTGAAGAAGGTAATAGAAGTTATTATACTCATGATAATAGTGATGGCTTGTCCAATAATGATGAATATAATCAGGAAATTAAAATTCTCATGGCATATGAAAATAATGACGTAGAAAAAGAAGAAGTTACCAGATTAA
This sequence comes from Pinus taeda, assembly GCA_000404065.3. Classification (NCBI taxonomy): domain Eukaryota; kingdom Viridiplantae; phylum Streptophyta; class Pinopsida; order Pinales; family Pinaceae; genus Pinus; species Pinus taeda. The sequence continues at coordinate 133,896 of APFE030124523.1, forward strand.
AAGATCAGCTGGAGATAGTAACCAAAGTAAGGGAGCAGTTGTAGGATGTAGTGATATCATTAAGAAATGAAATAAATTATCAGAGTATAACAATCCAAAGACTTGAATCGAAGATCCTCTCTCTAAAGGAAGATCTTGAAGAATCAAAGAAGCAGAATAAAGAAGCTCTTGAAGAACAAGAACACGAAGTTCTCGAATTAAGGCAACAAGTGGAAAAAGGAATAAAAGTTGAAGAAAACATAAAGAAGCAATATCTGGAAAAGGAAGAACAACATTAGGTTGAGGTAGATATCTTAAAAGATAAGTTAGAACAAAAGGACAAACTGTTACGATTACAAGACAATACTAAGATTTTGGATAATATTCTTAGTAGTCAAAGGTCTCCTACCATCAAAACTGAACTTAGTTTTCATGAATCTATTGAAGGGAAACCTAGCCCACAAGGTGTGGCAAGGAACTCTAATGAGAAATCTGAAATGCTCAACAAGGAGTTCAAAGGACAACCACATCAACTACCAAGGAAAGAAATTCTTCAAAGAAAATCTTTTACTCCTAGCTGTGGAAGTAATAGTCGGTTATTTTCTTCAAATAATGAAGTTGAATGTTTTATATACCATAATTTTGGACATGTTGCAGCCAAGTGCAAAAGTAGAATGGTTCAATACCATCGCATAGAAAAATCATCAAATTCCAGGTACTTTAAGGGATATTGTTTTGCTTGCAATATGTTTGGTCACAAAGCTATTGATTGCAATAAAAGGAATATGAAACATGTAAGATGTTATGTGTGTAACAAGTTTGGACATAAAGTAAAGTAATGCAGGAGCAAAATTCGGACACCAAAGAAAAAGGAGCATACATCATCCCAATCCTAGGTATTGAAGAAGACATCATTATTGTCAAAAAGATGTGGCATAACTCAGTTAGCAGACATAACAGACACAAGGGAAGCTGAAAGTGTAAAACTTCAATATTCCAATTTATGTATGCACCTATTATGAAGAGAAGTCGTGTATATACGTGAGTTAGACGCTGCACAGTCGCGTATATGGTGTTCTGAGGAAAAAGCAGCGGTTAAGAATATGGAAAAGGAGTTTGATATGGTTCAGTCGCTTATCTGCTCTGTTTAAACATGGTATGGCATAGGTTCACGGGGAGCATATGCTTCGAATAATGCATTGTTGGCATTACGGCTAGAAGTCTTTGCTGGTGATGGTTATATGGCTGAATGATGCATCTTTCTACTTATTGTTGGTTGGTCAAGAGAATGGTATTGCAAGTTACAAGTCTAGATGTGGCAACAAATGCTTTTGGTGAAAATCATATATGGTGTATGATAGTAGCTGATGAATATCATGGTCTTGTTTAGGTCCTTGGTCTAAATGTCATATATGTCTTTTATAAGACCCATGAGTCGTATGATGTAATAATTTCTATCTCAGTCATGTATAAACATTTGGTATATCCCCACATGGTTGGGTGGATGAGTCAAAATGGTGTATCCCCACTTGGTTGGGAGATTGATGTATGTATGAGTCATTGGTGATAGGAAGGTCATACTCGCTTAGTTGAGTTGTAGAGTCATGTTATTCTTTTGAAAAATATTTTTGCAGGCTCTGCATGTGCTCAAGGGGAGCATGGACGAATTGGTACATATTAGCATATCAGATAATTTAACATGCACTTAGGGGGAGCATGACCCTTTTCCCTTGATTTCAAAGGGGGAGAGTGACTTGGTGTGGTTGTTGCCATCAAGTCCAAAGGGAGAGATTGTTGGCATTATGAAATAGGTGTTGTCCTTGATGGCAACTCTCTCAAATAAAATATCACAGTATAGCAGGCAATCAGCAAAGAAAGAAGAAAGAAAGGTATACACAGGTTCACCATTGACCAAGACGCGTATACAAGTAGGTTCACTATATACAAAGTCGCATATATGTACACACACACTTTCACAAGAGGAAAAGAGTGTATACTATGGAAAACTAAGTTTTTAGTCTGAATTATTTGATCCATGGTATTTTGATCCATGGTATTGGTCCAAGGTATTGGGTCCGAGGTATTGATCCTAGGTATTGGATCCAAGGTATTGATCCTAACTAGTTTTGGTCCACGATATTGAGCAAGGCCTAAGACTATAAAAGGAGGAGATCATTAGGCTAGTGCATGCAAGCGATGAATATCTGATGAAGTGTGAGATCTAATACGCAGGTTATGGGTATGTGATGCTTTGCTAAGGATGCACCTATGTGGCGAATGAAGGTTGATGGACCGGGATCATGAAGACTAAAATGCATTATCATTATATGGTATGATCATGATTAGCTCAAATCTGAATACTGATGCATATCTAATCCTTTACATATGATGATGATCTGGGTATATCTGAAGTAGTAAACTGCAACAAAGGTATAAGAAATTATTTTCAGAGATGTACATTGGTTCCCTTTGGTGAAAGGGCGTATACACACTGGTTTGACACAGGCAAGTAGAATATACATTATGAGATTTAATCTTTGAGGTTGTTGTTGGTTCAAGCGGTTGTTGCAGAGTTCTGATTCTGCTCTGGGATCTGGTGATTGTGTTTTGATAATAGGGTTTCAGTGATTCAGTTGTTGGGTGATTTAGAGATTGATGATGTCGATATAGTTTATGGTTTTATTGCAGTGGTGATTGATTTTGTGCTTTGGTGTCATTGATGGATCCAGTCTGAAAATTTATGAAACACGGTCCTTGGAGGAAGAGACAAGGTCGTAGCCTTCTGTAGGTCGGTGCCTATGTACTGGTAAACATATTGGCTAGTACAAGAGCCAGGGGTTCGGAGCTCCCTTTCAATAGCAGCTGGAAAATGAGAGAAGGTTGTAGTGTTCCGCAAGTGGGTGCCTCTGTACTGGTATGAGTCTGTGCCAGTACAAGATTGTAAACAGGTTCTTCTTATATTAAAAGGAAGACATCAGCAGGTGGTTTTTGTCCCACATTGGGTTTTGCACCTTATATCTTGGTGTTCATGTGTGTTTCTTATGTGTGATGATATGTTTTGTTTTTACTACAACTAGTTACTGTTTATATGGATAATGAAGTAATGATGCACTGATTAATGATCAACATATGAATTAACTGAATCATAATTTTGTTGGATATATGCTAGTTTCCTTGAGCACAGTTGCATGTACACGTGGGTTACCGTCATTGAAGTAGCGTATATGAATTTTAGTATGGAAATGAAAAAGTTATTGATTTGCTAATACTGATTCACCCCTCCTTCTTAGTATTATTTCCAAAAATTGGTATCGGAGCAGGTCCTTCAAAATAAGCTTGATCGCTTGAAGTTAGATCCATCATCATGAGTAATCAACAAAGAGAGGGATCCATCAGACCACCAATCTTTGATGGGAGCAATTTTGTTTACTTGAAGATAAGAACCACAGCCTATGTACAATCGCTTGGAATGTATATTTGGGAAATCATGGAAGGAGGATATACATTTCCATCAGCAATTCCTACATATATGGTAGGTAGAAAGCAATATGAAACTGATGCCAAAGCTGTTACTATTTTATTGGGAAGTTTGTCAAAATCAAAGTTTGTCAAGGTCCTACAGCTCAAATCAGCCAAAGAAATATGGGACAAAATCATTCTGAGCTACAAAGGAGACTCTCAAGTAAAGCATGCTAAGCTTCAAACTCCCAGAATACAGTATGAAACTCTTAAGATGCATAGTGATGAAAGCATAGCTAGTTACTTCTTACATATACATGAGGTTGTCAATTGCATGAAGAATCTGGGTGAAGAAATTAAGGAAGTTGCCTTAATTGAGAAAGTTTTGAGATCCTTGTCTGCTAAATTTGAACCCAAAGTGTCTGCCATAGACGAAAAGCAAGATCTGCAGAATATCACTATGATGCAACATCACGAAATATTTACTGATTTTGAAATGAGAAAATGAGGACCATCAGATATGAGAGAAGCCGCATTGAAAGTACCAACAAAGGAAAAAGAAAAACTCAATGAATCGGTATGCATTTTAGAAGAAGAATATGAGGTAAATTTTTTCAAGAAGCTTCAACGGGGATCTAGAAGGTTCAAAGGTAAGCTACCTTTCAAATGTTTTTCTTGTGGTAGAGTTGGTAATTACGCTACTAGATTCCCTCATAACAAAGGAAATATGTTTGAAGAAGGTAAAAGGAAGTTATTATACTCATGATCATAGTGATGGCTTCTCTAATAGTGAACAAGATAATCAAGAAATTAAACTTCTCATGGCATATGAAAATAATGACATAGAAAAAGAAGAGGTTACTAGATTAAAAGATCAGCTGGAGACAGTAACTAGAGTACGAGAGCAACTGCAGGATGTAGTGATATCATTAAGAAATGAAATAAATGATCATAGCATAACAATCCAGAGACTTGAATCTAAGATCCTCTCTCTAAAGGAAGATCTTGAAGAATCAAAGAAGTAGAATAAAGAAGCTCTTGAAGAACAAGAACATGAAGTTATCAAATTAAGGCAACAAGTGGAAAAAGGAAGAGAAGCTGAAGAAAACATAATGAAGCGATATCTAGAAAAGGAAGAACAACATCAAGTTGAGGTAAATATCTTAAAATATAAGTTAGAACAAAAGGATAAACTGTTACGATTACAAGACAATACTAATATTTTGGATAATATTCTTAGTAGTCAAACGTCTCCTACCATCAAAACTAGACTTGGTTTTCATGAATCTGTTGAAGGGGAATCTAGCTCATAAGGTGAGGCAAGGAACTCTAATGAGAAATCTGAAATGGCCAATAAGGAGGTGAGAGGACAACCCCATCAACTACCAAGGAAATAAATTCTTCAAAGAAATTCTATTACTCCTAATTGTGGAAGTAATAGTCAGTTATTTTCTTCAAAGAATGATGTTGAATGTTTTATATGCCATTATTTTGGACATGTTGCAGCCAAGTGTAGAAGTAGAATGGTTCAAGACCATCACACAAACAAATCATCAAATTCCAAGTACTTTAAGGGAAATTGTTTTTCTTACAATATGTTTGGTTACAAAGCTATTGATTGCAATAAAAGGAATATGAAACATATAAGATGTTATGCATGTAACAAGCTTGGACATAAAGTAAAGGAATGTAGGAGAACAATTTGGACACCAAAGAAAAAGGAGAATACATCATCCCAATCCCAGGTATTGAAGAAAACAAAATTATTGTCAGAAAGATGTGGCATAACTCAGTTAGCAAACATAACAGACCCAGGGGAAGCTGAAAGTGTAAAACTTAAGTATTCCAATTTACATACACACCTATTATGAAGAGAAGTCACATATATACATGAGTTAGATGCTGCGCAGTCGCGTATATGGTGTTCTGAGGAAAAAGTAGCGGTTCAAAATATGGAAAAGGAGTCTAATATGGTTCAGTCACTTACTTGCTCTGTTTGATGATGGTATGGCACAGGTTCAGGGGGAGCATATGCCTCGAATAATGCATTGTTGGAATTATGGCTAGAAGTCTTTGGTGGTGATGGTTATATGGCTGAATGATACGTCTTTCTACTTATTGTTGGTTGGTCAAGAGAATGGTATTACAAGTTACAAGTCTGGATGCGGTAACAGATGCTTATGGTGTAGATCATATATGGTGTATGATAGTAGCTGATGACTATCATGGTATTGTTTAGGTATTTTGTATAAATGTGTTATATATCTCTTAAAAGACCCATGAGTCATATGATGTAATAATTTCCATCTCAGTCCTGTATAGACATTTGGTATATCCCCACTTGGTTGGGTGGATGAGTCAAAATGGTGTATCCCCACTTAGTTGGGAGATTGATGTATGTACGAGTCATTGGTGATAGGAAGGTCATACTTACTTAGTTGAGTTGTAGAGTCATGTTATTCTTTTGAAAAATATTTTTGCAGACTCTACATGTGCTCACGGGGAGCATGGACTGATCAGTACATCTTAGCATATCAGAGAATTCAGCATGCACTCAGGGGAAGCATGACCCTTTTCCCTTGATGTCAAAGGGGGAGAGTGACTTGGTGTGGTTTTCCCCATCAAGTCCAAAGGGGGAGATTGTTGGCATTGTGACATAGGTGTTGTCCTCGATGGAAACTCTCTTAGTTAAAATATCAGAGTATAGCAGGTAATCAGTAAAGAATGAAGAAAGAAAGGTATATGTAGGTTCACCATTGACCAAGCCGCGTATATATGCAGGTTCACTATATACAAAGTCGTGTATACGTACACACGCACTTTCGAAAGAGGAAAAGTGTGTATACCTTGGAAAACTAAGTTTTTGGTCCTATTTATTTGATCCATGGTATTGGTCCAAGGTATCGAGTCCGAGGTATTGACCCCAGGTATTGGATCCAAGGTATTGATCCTAACTAGTTTTACTCCATGGTATTGAGCAAATCCTAAGACTATAAAAGGAGGAGAAGATCATTAGGCCAATGCACACAAGTGATGAATATCTGATGAAGTGTGAGATCTAATATTCAAGTTATGGGTATGTGATGCTTTACTAAGGATGCACCTATGTGGTGAATGAAGGTTGATGGACTGAGATCATGAAGACTAAAATGCATTATCATTATCTGGTATGATCATGATTAGTTCAGATCTAAATACTGACGCATATCTAATCCTTCATATTTGATGATCTTGGTATATCTAAAGTAGTAAAATACAACGAAGGTATAAGTAATTATTTTCATATCTATACGTTGGTTCTCTTTGGTGAAAGGGTGTATACATGCTGGTTTGACACAGCTAAGTAGCGCATACATTATGAAATTTGATATTTGAGATTGTTGTTGGTTCAAGTGATTGTTGCAGAGTTCTAGGTTTTGTTCTGTGATCTGGTGACTATGTTTTGATAACAGAGTTTTAGTGATTCAGTTGTTGGGTGATTTAGAGATTGATGATGTGGATATAGTTTATGGTTGTACTGCAGTGGTGATTGATTTTGTGCTTTGATTTTATTGATGGATCGAGTCTAAAAATTTATGAAACATGGTCCTTGGAGGAAGAGACAAGGTCATAGCCTTCTATAGGTTGGCGCCTATGTACTGGTAAACATATCGGCCATTACAAGAGCCAAGGGGTTGGACTTCCCTTCCAGTAGTAGCTAGAAAATTAGAGAAGGTTGTAGCCTTCCGTAGGTGGGTTCCTCTGTACTGGTATGAGTCTACGCCAATACAAGATTGTAAACAGGCTTTCCTTATATCAAAACGAAGAGAGTAGCAGGTGGTTTTTGTCCTGCATTGAGTTTCGACCTTATATCTTGGTGTTCATGTGTGTTTCTTATGTGTGATTATCTGTTCTGTTTTTACTGCAACTGGTTACTGTTTATATGGATAATGAAGTAATGATGCACTGATTAAAGATCAACATATGATGAATTAACTGAATCATAAGTTTGTTAGATATACGTTAGTTTCCTTAAGCACATTTATGTGTACACGCAGGTTACCTTCATTGAAGTAGCATATATGAATTTGAGTATTGAAATGAAAAATTTTTTGATTTTCTAAAATTGATTCATTCCCGCCCCACCCCCCCCCCCCCCCCCCCCCCTCTCAGTGTTATTCCAACAAAACTAGCTCAAAAACACCCATGTCCTCACCATTGAAATATTTGAGCAAACAACTTTCCTCACTAGGTTTCTTTGTGGATTTATTTTTCATTCTAAGTGTCATTATCCAAGTGAAATTCTAAATTTTTGTAATCAATTTAATGTGAAATGTGAGATTCGAGAGACTGTCTCAACATACAATTTTTGGAGTTCATGAAAAGGTGAGAATTTATATGAATGCGCATCTAGAGTCACATTTATATCAACCTTTAAAAACCAAGAATATACTGCAAGGGTCAGTAAAATAATATAAAAACCTCATTAAATACTCTAATTGATCCATAAAATGCAATGGATATTCCACTAAACTATTCATCACAATAAATCTAAAAAGTTATACTTAAAAATCTGAAATCTAAACTATGAGAGTTTATTTCTCTTTAGATTTTTGGATTTGTAAAGTATTATTTATTTTTTATGAATTCAAATTATAATTATGTATAAAATAGAGAAAAATTATATTAAGACTCACAAAACCATAGTTGGCGCAAGATATGTTCTAGGAAATCCTTTTGAAATAAAACCCAACTAGGAGGTGATGTCTCTTTTATCTCTTTCTCTAAAGAGGAAATGGTTGCAATTACAAAGAAGGAATGTGTCGTTTGTGCTACTACAATTCAAAAAAAATTCATATGTGCATCTTCATTATCCCTGTTGGCTACTATGTTCATCTATGGAACAAGATGCTCTTGAAAATAATGGTTCCCATTTTCCTCCAAGTGGCGTAGTTATAACAGTACCCAATAGATTGTGGCCTAGTTATAACAGAACCCAATAGACTACTAATGCTTATGCCTAACTCCTTCAACTGTTAAATAGAGTTAAAATATGGATTCTTCTACATTATTCTTCATCATTATCACATGGCTATTCCATTTTCCATGAATAATTATGGATTCCATGGAATCCTCTCAAATTATGGTGGATAAAACAAGGTCAACTTCTAAGTCACATAACTATTGTATACAAACTCTGATTGAGGTCATTCTTGCACCATTGGAAAGATATTTATGCGTAGAATAGGATAAATAAGCACATCTATAAAGTGTCAAATTTTTAGCCCCAAAAAATAATTAGATGTATAAAAAATTACCTTGGAAGGTTTCAAACCTCATTTGTCAAACTAAGTCTCATCTATAAAAATGGTTATATGAGTTAAATCTCTGCCTTTTCCACTCTAAAGGCATCGATATGGATGAAAAATATAATTATCTAATTTGAATCACTAGAAATATGTTCATTATATGGGTAGGTGTCATTTATGAATATTTTTATGTAATAAAGCTTAACTAACCATAATTAGTTGTTATAAATGACATAGCCACATCATGGTCTAAAAATATAAGTGGCTTCAAGATTGGTTAAGTGGTTTTGATAAGTTCCAAATTCACTTGAAATATATGTTAAGATCCATGTGTCTCAAATCTGGTTTACACTTTTCAGGCATATTAACTTTGTTAAGTTTTGTTTACCTTTTTCATTGAAAATAATTATAACTGTCAATATTTTGTATTAAGCTACAATATAAGCTCTTTAATGTTCTTTGTTATTCCTAAAAAATTGACTATATTATATATATATATATATATATATATATATAATATATATATATATATATATATATATTATATATATATATATATTAATTATATATATATATATATATATATATATATATATATATATATATATATATATATATTTGTGTCTGTGTCTGTGTGTCTGTGTATATACACACAAAGAGAGAGCTATTTTGGCCTATGTCATGACAAACGGAGGGAGGACACCATATAAGACTTCTTGAAGACCTAGCACCTCGAAGGTCCTGTCTCATTAGCTGAAAGTGACGTGGATATAATTGAAACCTAAGACAAAGAAGGAGAGAGTTTGATAAAGATGTCACTGGAAAGATATGGTGAGCAAGGAAGATGGCAGTGAATGGGAGAATGTGCACCATTTTTAGTGCAAGACAAGGTGGCTAACATGTTTAAAAATGTGTGTATTACTTAAGTGTTTGAAGGTTATTTGAATATAACAAATTTACTATTATTTATTTTTATAACATATATGATTATGAATATATAAAATCAAATAAAGAGGTCGTGTTGTGATATTGACTATGATACATTCAATATCTAGAGTGATTTCTTAGATAACTAGCGAGTATAATGGTTAGCGCACATGTATCTTGGTAGATAGAAGCACGTCCATATACTAATGGAAAATTCAATGCTTACAAAAAATGAAATTAACTAGTGGTATGAAGAAATTTATGGAAGGTATCTAGTCTAAGATAAGCTCAACATGGATGGTCTTCTAGTTAGTTTGGAAGTTATGGATCTAGGGAAGGATCCCTCATTAGTTTTTGAAGACATGAGAGTGGTATTCTAGTGAGGTTATGTGACAACTTGTGGATATTTTTCAATAATTGAATTTGGGAGATCCATGATTCAGGAGTTCATGAGTGGAACTCAAGAATTTATCTTGTTAACTACACCTTTATGAAGGATATGAGACAATTCAATGAATTTCAATCTACATGATTTGGAAAATGATTAGATACGCTAATGAAGACATGGCCACACAAAAATATCAAACAGAAGTACTCATTAAGAGAGGGTGTTGGAGATTTAGCTCCTAATAATACTGTAACTATTGAATGATATTCCTCATCATAAATGTGATTATTTTGTGACTTGTTTGATTGTTAATCAGTTGGATTTGATATATTCAGTCCAACTAAAATAGCTCATAGTTTAATGTTTAGCTGAGATAGCTAATTGATTATGTGGTTGAGATGGTATTTATAGATTACACCAATAGTTTATGTATTTAAATGCATTTAATATAATGCAATATTGTTTTGTGTGTGCAAATTTTGTATTTCGATCAAGATATCAATCACATATTCTTATCTTCGTACTATCTCTATCGTCTATCTATTGTTTTTGTTTTTAAATAATGCAAAACTTGATAGAACAAGAGTATCATGCACATTTCTCCAATTCAAATTCCATAGATGTGAAGTTTGTGTGTCTATCATTACTACTAGAGATGTCCAAAATAATTTCTAATGCTGAAAGAATGATCATGTTTGTGGCGTCAGAAAAGATCAAAACATTGACATTAGGGCATTCCTTGACTTGGGTATGAACATAATGAACAAGTTTGGGTAACCTTGTTGTATTTGAAAGGGAATTGTATCTATTATACTTATGTAACTCTTAGATAAAGTGTCTTGCAAAAGTAGAGAAAACAATTAAAGAAAGGAACACAAGGAAAACATATGGGAGATTAGTCGTTCTCAGTGTGTTTTGTGGATATAAAGTGTATAAGAAATAAGAAACATCAAAGTCATTTCATTAAATTAGAAACCACTTTGAAGTATCATAAGTGAATCAATAGGATGCTGATTAGAGAAAATATTTTACATAAAGAGCATATAGAATGTAATAATATGTCATATTACCATGGATTCGCATTTCGCAGATAACCTCTTTATCTATAAAAGTTAGTGGTAAATTCAACCTCTGAAGCTCTATCGAATTGATTTCCTTTTTGTCCCACCATATGTAGGTATCTAATCCATTTGTAACATTTAACAAGTGAAAAATAATGGCAGATAAATTTTGAAAAAACCAAACATAAGAAAAATATTGAAAAAACCAAACATAAGAAAAATATTAAAACTGATAAGAAGAAAGGATCTGCCAAAGTAGAATAGTCATTAAATTATCAAAATAAAATTTTCTAATAACAAAGACCGTGAATTTCAAATTTTAACCATCCCCTTTGATAATTAAATAATTCCAATTGAATAAAATTTGTGCTGAATATAGTTTTTTATACATCTAATGAATATTTTTATGATTATATATAACATATAATGAATATTTTTCTAAGAATATCACTACGGTGAATATTTTTGTGTGATTGATATTTTTCTGAGAATACATCTTTGTAGTGAACATAATCTGCACATATTACTTTATTAGTCCCTACCTCACTAGGGACTATAGCATTTGACTCACAGTCAAATTTCTTTGGCTCTGTAATATTTGGTTATATTTTTGCAATTTTAACCAAAGTTTGGGGAAAACACTTAATATTTCTATTTTTTTTGTAAATTTAAAAACAAATTTCTAATTTTCAGCAAATTTAATTTCTGTTTTTTTATTGCATGAGGGAGCTCTAATGGGACATAATTCTCCTGGTGGATAACATTTTATTTTTGGTATTTTTCGGTGTTTGACCAAAATTTTCAAATTAAAAAAATAACTTACTTTTTTAGTAGTCATTCCATTGGTTAGTGCTCTGACAATGACACTAACTAATAATTTTTCGTGTCCATTGTGTTGGTTAATGCTTTGATAGTGCTCTAACATTGGCAGTGTTTGCAATGATGCCAAAATTTACATGGTTGCAATCCCTTCACATCAGAAGGGAGAGGGCACTAGGTGCACTGAACAAATCTCTAATTTATATTATTATGGTTCCTTCTATGGAGATTTTATTGTGCAAAGGACAAAGTATGTGCAAGAGAATAGGGGTGCAGAGGGAACCTTATTATGCAAAGAAAACATTAGTTTTAAACTCAATTATAGTGAAACTTTCACAAATTTATTTGTGTGGGAGAGCAAGTGCATAAAGTTGTGATTGTGTGAGTGCTTTGACATGTGTGTTATTTTTCTTCCCAATGACACCATAATTGGCGTGTTTGCGCATCCTTTGCAAAGGGGGGTGGGGTGGTTGAATAAATATGCAATTAATATTATTTGTTTTTCTTGTGTGGCGATTTTACCAAGTGGAGGGTGGAGTATGTATAGGAGAAGGAGGCGCATAGAGTTATGAATCATAGAGTTATATGGAGTTTCAAACTTCTTTCATAAAAATTTAGCTTTTACAGAGTTGCATAGAGTTCTGAATCATTTTAGAATGAAGGATGTGTAGAGGATGTGGTCTATGTAGGAGGAGGATCCATAGGGAACTTTAATTCATTTAAATATGAACAAATCTCAAATTAATATTGTTATGTTTCATTGTGTAGAGCTTTCACCGTGTGGGATAATGGGGGTGCATAAGGAACTGTATTCGGAAAGGATGAAATTAACATTAAAATATTAATGTTAATATATTATGAATAAAGGATGATTATGTTTCATTATGTGGGGCTTTCTTATGTAGAGCTTTCATGTGTGAAGCTTTCCTTGTGTGAATATTTTTCTATGTAGAGAACAAGGTATGTGCTAGAGAATGGAGGTGAATAGGGAACTTGATTTGATAGGGATGAAATATTAATGTTAATCTATTATTATTATTATTATGTTTCATTGTGTGTAGCTTGCTTACGCAAATTTCCTTATGCATAGCTTTTACTATGTGGAGAAAGGGGAATTTGCAGGAGAACGAGGGTTCAAACTGAACTTTATTCTGCATAGATGAAATTAATTTTAAACTGTTTTCATTTTAAAATTTTTGTAGATTTATCTATGAGGGACAATATTTACATAGAGCTATGAATATGTGCAAAAAAAAAATAAAACTACTCTTTTGCATTTAAAACTTGTAGATATTCAGCCGCACGGCAAAGTAGTTGCAGAAAAATATGAATCTGTGTGGAATGAAGGATCTGGAGAGTATTAGTATGGATCTATATGTAACGAAATATATGTGGAGGATAGGGTTTGTGTGAGAGAACTGAGGTTTTTCTTAGTGACTATAACATTCTCCTAAGAGTTAAATTGTGTTGAATTTGTATTATTTGAGTGTAATAAAAAGTTTCATCTACAACGTTATGGTTTTCTAGGTAGGTATGCATTGGCGGATTTCGTTACTTAGATAGAATTTGAATTTTTCACTATGTACATAATTGAATTTGAAAATATTTTGAGTGGGAAAATCCTATCCTTTATTTATAGAATCAATCTTTCTCTCTCTTACAATAACCACTAGCAAGTTGATATTTTCAAAATTTGATAGAAACATAACAAATGTACAAATTTGACATGGTGTTTCTTTAGTTATTCTCTGAGTGAGAGAAAGACAAGTGTTGTTACTGCAATTATCTTTTATTATTTCATTTTAAACTCTTTTCCATAGAAAACGTTTACAGATTCAATCACAAGATATAAGAGTTGAAGGTGTAGAGGATGGCATATGTGTATGATAACGGGGATACAAAAGAAACTTTATTATACAAACACAAAATTAAATTAACTAGGAACATAAACTTTAATAAACATTAAATATGTAATATTATTGTTTCCTTTTAAATAAGAAACATTAATTTACAACAACAAGAACTTTAAAAAACATTAAATAAGAAACAATATTATTTCCTTTTAATGAAGAAACATTAACTTACAGAAACAAGTTTACTAGAAACTATTAATCACTAATAAAGTTACATTCATTCAATCAACCTGATGCAATATCTAAAAAGAAAATATGGAAAAGGGTAATTTCAAATAGGTGTCTTGGATCATTGACAAAATTGTTAAGTTTCTTGATTATAATTTTATGTGTTGAGAATATGGGCATATAGTATCACCATTAACAAGAAACAGATGGAGTCTTGGATCATTGATTGAAGTGTTCATTTTCCGTTACAACAATATTTATAATTCTTTCACGGTGCATTATTTTCCCATATTCTCAACACATAACATTATGATCAATCTCAGTCTTTCCATAATCCTAAGACTTTCACATAACTGTTATCGGCTTAACATAACTTGTGCAATTGTGACCTACCGTGTAAATCATCGTCTTGAAAAAAATGAGTCCTTTATCTTTCAGGCCACCTGGTGTAATTGGATCATAGTAGTTTGGTAAACAATATAGGAACTTCCTCATTGTACGCTCTTCATTACCATTCTTTTAAATTCTATCTATATTAATAGTGTGACTTTATCTATTCCTTATGTGATTGTTACACTACTTTTCTTATCACAATTGCGGATTGTTCCAATTTGATGAACTATCATAGACTTTGAAATTTCCTCTTTGGTTCTTCTATTGGGCTCACTCTCTTGGTTGGTGTTTTATAAGTCTGGTAGACGTCGAATTTTCTCTTTCTGATAGATGATGATTACATTGGATTCATCATTAATACTTGTAGATCTAAATTAATACACTTTTTGGTGGAACATGTGTGAAATATTTTGCAATTCAGTTCAAGAAGGATGGCATACACATGCCAAGTATGAAATTGATACGAATTCCTACCAGCATAATGATTTTTAAATCATATAATCTTGATACCCAATGAGATTAAATGGTCGTCCGTGTGCTATTTTTTGTTGACATCATGTGATTCAAGGATAATATCAGTTGCTTTATTTCAATTCATAGAAATTTTGTTCATACATGTTGCCAATACATATTGGACTAGTTCCATGCGGGACTCATTATGAATGGCTTTTCCCAAAGTTTTCATAATCGATAGTCTATTTTGAGTATAATGCAATTTTCTCTTAAGCGTAAGGATCATTCACATAAGTTGTTTTCGAAAAAATATACATATTTTGCAATATTTGGATCATGTATGTTGTGGTTCATTTGTTTTGTGATTCTATATCTCATTCATAGAGAAGAGTTTTAGGTGAATCTATGTGGATATTCATATGCTATTAATGTATTTTATTTCATGCTATCTTAGGGATTTATTGTTTTTATATATATCATCTTGTTCTCTTTCTAGTATGTTTTTTATGTTGTTCTTATCATGGAGCAATAGCTCATAGTGAACTTAGAAAAATTTTGAAGTGTGATTGCTAAGGCATCAACGAACAAGCATGTTTGAAGCATGATTGCTAAAGCATCAATGAAGAAGCATTTGCTTACTATAAAAAGAATTTTTACAAATGCAATATGAAGGAATCATAATCTATTTTGCTTAAAAAATTTTGCATATATTATAGGAGATTGTGTGTTAGATACTATGAAAACTATATTTCATTGTAGATACACGTCAACAAAGTTGCATGAAGGAATGATAGAACATTTCAAGAATCATTTACATGAATGGAATGTTGAAGAAATTAAATTATGAACATGAATTGAATATATATTCATTAAATAAAATGCATGGTATAAATAGCCTAAATGTTTAATTGGAAATGATGACAAAATCAACTTCAAATTCTCTTATGAAACTAGATCACGAAAAGATAGAAAATAAAGATCAATGCCTTAGAATTCAGCCTCTTCGAGGGGGCAACCTCCTATACACTACAAAAATGAACAGTTCTTGGATGATACAAATGAAAAGACCTCCTTTCTATATATAGGAGTCTAAGGGGTCATAATATAATCAAATTCGACATAACAATAATAATGTAAGGGAAAAATAATAACAATAGTGGGCTTCTATGGGGCACAATAATAACAATATGGGGACTACATGGGCACAACAATATAATAAGGGGGTTGTACTAATAACAATAATGGGTTACACTAGTAGTATAAGGACCTAACATGCCCCTTTCCTTCAAAAATTGTTGACCTCAACGCTTGAGTAGTTCTTGATGCTTATGTATAAAATTCTTATCCTCCCATGTGGAATATTCAGCGGGTAAGTTCTTCCACTTAATGAGATACTCTGAAATTGATCGATTTCGTAGCTATCGGGTTCTTGTTTTTGTGACTGCTCCAGGTTCAAATATGATTTTTCCTTCCTCGTCAAGTTCTGGCAATATTATTTGAACTGGGATATTCTGCAAATTTTGAATGAGTGGCCACACCTCTTCCTCCTTATTCCATTCATCCATTGCTTCGTTTATCCAATCTGGTTGGATAATAGAAATAGCACAAAACAATGCTTCCACATCCTCATCCTTTCTTGAGAGTGCATCTGCATCAAATTTTTCTTCCCTTTTTTGTAGATGATTTCAAACTCATAACCCAACATATTTGTGACCCATTTTTTCTGTTCTTCTAAAGATAATCTTTGTTGTAAAAAGTATTTAAGAATATCATGATCCATTTTTACCTTGAAGTGTCTTCCCATTAGGTAAGCTCACCATTTCTTAAGTGCATGTGGTATTGCCAACATTTCCTTCTCATATATTTCTTGCTTGAGATGTAGCCATAAAAATACCCAATCACCTACATCAAAACTTCTTTCACTGCGATGTTGATCTACATGTTGTTTCATTCGATTCTGCACCAAGTGGCATTATCCTTTAGAAGCTGGAGAACTTGTTGTTGATGCTCAATGTGATCTTTCATTGCTTGAATCTTTTTCTTCTTGATATGTCCTTCTATCTTGAGAGTTTGAGGAGTGGTAGTTTCTTCCAATGCATTACAAGATATGGTTGGATTCATTTCTTCATGCTCGATTTGATCTTTCACTTCTTGAACATTTTTATTCTTGATATGTCCTTCTATCTTGATAGTTTGAGGAGTGGTAATTTCAGCCAATGCATTACAAGATATGGTCAGATTCATTTCTTCTTTCTCGATGTGATCTTCCACTTTTTGAACCTTTTTCTTCTTGATATGTCCTTCCATCTTGAGAGTTTGAGGAGTGGTAATTCTTTCCAATGCCTTACAAGATATGGACATATTCATTTCTTCTTTCTTTGTGGCTGGTTCGTGGTGTATATCCTCTTCTTTTGACATTTCTTAACCCTTTTCTTCTACCTCTTCACAATCAATGTAAAATAACTTATTCTCAACACACTTATGACCTTTAATGTATTTTTTATCACAGTTGTAACAAAGCCCTTTTTCTCTTTTTTCTTCTAATTGTTGTGGTGTTAACCTTGTAGGTTCTGGAAGGCTAGGAGAAACAACACTTCCATATTTATAGTTGTGAGGGTTAGACTTCCTTGTTGACATAATTTTGATTTCCACTTTTCTTGCCAACTTGAATGCATTCTCCAGTGAATCAGGTTCCCAAAGACAAACCTCATGTTGAATGTTATCCTTAAGTTCCCTATGGAGACATTAATCCTCTACTTCTCTGGAATATCATTTTCCCTTATATTCAATTTTTGAAAGTCCTCAATGTGCTCTACCATTGAACACTTTTGCTTGAGATTTATCAATTGGCTAAAGAAGGTGTTTCTTTTTGTATCCTCGTAATGTGCTATCATTTTCTCCATAAAAATTGACCACGTAACAAGTGGTTTACGAGAAAAAAGCCCTTTATACCATAAAAATTGTTCTGGTTCTAAATATGAAGATGCAATATGTACCTTTTGTAATAGTTGCACTTCATGTAGATCAAAATATTGCTCCATTTGTAGTATCTAATTTAATGGATCATTTCCATCAAACTTCCTCATATCGCCTTTTCTTGATTTTAGGAACTCTATCTTGAAACAACTATAACTCTGTACTTTCAGATCTCCAAGTTCTGAAATTGTTTCCTGCAGTAGCCCTCTCAGTCCTCTTTCTAACCCCGTAAGTCTAATCATAATTTGATTCTCCAAGAAAGAGTTATGCCCAATCTCCTAAGATGACCTCATTATATAATGTTTCAGTAGAGAAAACTTGTACAATGTGCCACGTGTCATTGTTTCAACCTTCAAACCTGAAAACTATACACATAAAACTACAGCCTATCCTCTTTCTATATCTTCTTACAAAATTTCAATTTGTTGCTCAAAGAGAAAGTTATGATGCCTTTTCCAACGTCATGTTTTTAGAATGTAATTTGGGAGTATGCAAAAACCCTAACTTCCTCAGATTATATCTCTGAACATATAGCGAGATAAGATCTGAGATTCAGACCCAAGCTTCACCACGATTTTGGCTCAAATGGGTTTGAATTTTAGAATTTGACCCTTCGTATATAAAATATTATGGTGAAAATTCCACGATGGCCTGTTTGAGATGAAATTCTGGAGCTTACAAAAACCCTAACTTCTTAAATCATATCTTCGAAAATATAACGAGACAAGATCTGAAGTTACGACCGAAGGTTCAGATTGATTTCTTCTCAAATGGGTTTTTGTTTTAGCTTCTGAAACTTCATAGAGAAAAATTTATAGCAAAAATGCCACGATGGCCTGTTTGGAGTAGCGAAGCCCTAGAATCCAAGATCTGATACCAAATGTTATGAAACCAGCTCACAGAAAGATAGAAAAGAAATATCAATGCCTTAGAATTTAGCCTCTTCCAGGGAGAAACCTCCTATAGATTACACAAATGAAAATTTCTTGGATGATACAAATGACAAGACCTCCTTTCTATATATAGGAGTCTAAGGGGTCATAATCTAATCAGAGCTAACATAACAATAATAATGTAAGGGCACAATAATAGCAATATGGGGACTACATGGACACAACAATATAATAATGGGCTTTTATTAATAACAATAATGGGTTACACTAGTAGTATAGGGAATTAACAAATTTTATCGCTATGGAAGAACAAGGACTTTGTCGGGAAATATTTTATATACATTGGTTATCGAATTGGCTCAAAATTCCAATAATACTTTGGTTAAAGACAACAATCAAAATATATTTTAATTTTAATCCAAATTTATGCAAAGCAGGTTCTAAAATATTGTTCCATGATGAAAGTTCAATTTACAGACATTTAGAACCACTTATGTGCAAGAAAAAATGAAATCTTGAAATCTTTCTTTGCACATCCCTTTACATCCGGACAATGAAATCTTGAAATCTTCCTCTGCACAATTGATTGTGAAAAGTGTCACTCACCAAGAAATTGCTTCATGCATTTAATTTCTCAAATTACATACAAATCATGCAATGCCACCTGAGATGAGGGTTGATTGTGTTAAGTTTCCTCTACACTCCCCACAACTTTTAATCAATTAATTAACTTTGTTGGCTAATTATCTGTTATGTAAAGAGATTCCACCATGAAAAGATATTTTTGTGGAGAGATTTCATTGTGCTAAGAAATTCCACAAACAATGATCTAGGATTCTGCCACAAATACTTCTTTTCACACATCCCTTTACTATGCCATAATGGAGATATGCATTATTTAGTACTAAAATATTACCAATATTATCCAGGTGGATGTTTTTGGCCACCCACCTATCCCACTTGGACCCCCACAACTGTCTTTTTCAGTCTTTCAGTTTCTGTAATTGTACCACAATTTACTATTTTTAGCAGTTCTTCGGGTCCTGAACTTTCGGAGCCGTTTTGAGGCCCTAAACGATGCTTTTTGGGAAATATAGGAGCAACATTGGTCCATGGGCCAATTTTGGTCTTCCCAAAGTTGTAGTGCTCGGATAGATATTTCTAACGAGCTATTATATGCATCAAACGAAGATCGGGTGCCAAAGTTACGACCCCAAGAAGTTGATGTACCAACTTACCCAAAATGGGGCCCACAATTTGGCGTTTCATCTTCTAGGATTAGGTTTTGGGATGTTAACGGTTTTCCATTGTTTCTCAACAATAAATAGGCATTTGAGCCCCATTGGAACATAATTCAGAGGCATGTAGCCACTACATCTCTTCTCAGAGATAAGCTACCATCGCCCTAGCTTGTTTATTTCCATTTCTGTTTGTAAGCATATTTTAGTATTTTACATGAATGAAATGAAGTATTATTTCCGCTGCATCTCTATGTTTATGGTTATCTCTATAATTTGTTGCATTCTTGTTTAAATCAGGATTAGTGGTATCAAAGCGGTCTTCTTTTTCTCTATTTTTCTTTGCATGTCCCCAACTAGGTCAGGATATAAGGAGTTAGGGCTTGAACTGGTCGAACATTTGTAAGACTAACCTTGCAAATCCTGACACCCTCCCTTGGCGGATGAGAAGAAAGATGACGGGGCATGAGATCCTATCAAAATCTTGATCGAAGAAGCCCTCGAGCGACAAAGGAACGCGATGATGGACAACTTTGCCCAGATCCTTCAGTGGCTACCCAGAGGCAACGCATCGGCTTCCAGCAGTTACTCTAGAAACGCCATGCCCTTTAAGGTACAAGTTAATTTTGAAATCCCCATATTTGAGGGTCAGATAGACGCAGATGTGGTAGATAAATGGTTAAATCTTCTAGAGGGTTATTTTTCTATTCATGAATTTTCAAGTCAGGAAAAGATTGTCTTCGCTCTTCTCAAAGCAGAAGGACTAGTGAGAAACCTACTACGAGTAGAAGGATGAAAGTACGAACTCACTATTTTCAGCCACACCCACTTAGAATTCATTCCAGGATGCCATCTAGGAGAAGTATTACCTTGTCAAAAGCGATGAGGACAAATACATAAAATGGACAACGCTACGACAGGGAAAGGACCAAGATGTGCCGGAGTTCACAAACATTTTTCATACCCTTCGCATATGGTTGGGTATCAAAGATTATGAGCTACATCTGGTACTCAAATACCCCGACTGCCAACACAGATACATCCAGGAAGATATGGAGTTCCTGAACATCTCCTCACTCGGCATGGCGTACCGATATGTTGTCAAAATTGAGCAAAAATTCAAACAAAAGAAGCAATACTTTGGATCTGCAAATCCGAAGACCAAAGGACAAAGCCAAGGCAAGGTGACCCAAGACAAACCGTCGAAGCTACAAGAAAATAACACCACCACGAAGTCAAAGAAGGACACTGGAAAGTGGTGTGAGTTCCACAAGAGCCCCACTCACAACACAAGTAAGTGTCAGACCAAGCATTCCTTGGTGGTAGAGTTGAACGCTTCAAAATCAAATGCATGTTCCGAACCTCACTCAGAACCCGACAAGGGGAATGGCAAAGGGAAGCAGATCATTGATGCGGAGCCCAACGTCACTGTTGCCACCACCAAGATCCATAAGAATGAGCCCGAAGATCCAAAGGAGGGGGAGCGTCTTTTCCACTCACAGATGTGGGTGAAGGGTTCGCCGCTGCAATTCATTGTCGACAATGGTAGCCAAAAGAACCTCATTTCAGAAGAGGTCATGAAGCGGTTGGGCCTGTCGACTACACAACACCCGCAACCATATAGTATTGGGTGGCTTCACCAAGGACGAGATCTCCGAGCTTGCCAACAATGTTGCCTTCCCTATAACATCAAACCCTTCACAGATGAGGTATTGTGTGATGTTGCACCTCTGGATGTTTTTGATGTACTATTTGGCTAGTCATACCTGTGGAGGCAACATGTTGTGTATGAGTCAAGGCCTCGCGTTGTTATTATTACTTTGGGTAATTCATTATATAGGATACTAGAGGTAGCCCCACCTACCGCCACATCTTTGATCTCTGCTAAGAAGTGCAGCAAGATCGTCTCCCAGACTAAGAAATACATTTTCTGTCTGGTTAGCTCCCAAAGTAAGGGGAGGATCGTAGCCACATCCATGACCCCCATGAAGGGTTCCTCCAGACAACAGTAGAAGCAAAGGGATACGGTCGTGACAGAACACAGGAACAACTTCTCCTCACCCACAAGGGTACCACACAAGCTTCAGGTGGGCATCAAGTCTGGTTGCATTTGCAGAAAGAACACCTTACAAGAGCCCATCAGAAGCTCTGACCACACCGACATGGTCCTTACACCATTACCAAGGTTGTGGGAAATAATGCTTTGGAGCAAAATATTCCTCCATTCCTTCCCCTGCACCAAGTGTTCAATGTGGACCGTCGTTGACCATGCTTCCCACCATTATCGGACACATGAGAGATTGCAGTACAAGTTCAGCAGATGGAGGAACTCAACGCAATGGGGACCATTGCCTCCTAAGGGGGGAGGAATGATGTAGGTGGATGTTTTTGGCCACCCACCTATCCCACTTGGAGCCCCACAACAGTCTCTTTCAGTTTTTCAGTTTCTGTAATTGTAGCACAATTTACTATTTTTAGCAGTTTTTCGAGTCCTAAACTTCTGGAGCCGTTTTGAGGCCCTAAACGACGATTTTGGGAAATCTGAGAGAAACATAGGTCCATGGAGCGATGTTTCTCTTCCTAAAGTTGTAGTTCTCAGATAGATCTTTCTAACGAGCTATTGTACACGTCAAATGAAGATCGAGTGCCAAAGTTACGACCCTGGGAAGTTGATGTACCAACCTACCCAAAACGGGACCCACAATTTGGCATTTCATCTTCTAGGGTTAGGTTTTGGGATGTGAAGGGTTTTCCATTATTTCTCAACAATAAATAGGCCTTTGATCCTCATTGGAACACAGTTCAGAGGCATGTAGCCGCCACATCTCTTCTTAGAGATAAGCTACCATTTCCCTAGCTGGTTTATTTCGATTTCTGTTTGTAAGCATATTTCAGTATTTTACGTCAATAAAATTAAGTATTATTTCCACTGCATCTTTGTGTTTATGGTTATCTTTGTAATTTGTTGCATTCCTGTTTAAATCCAAATGACAATACTACACAGAGTGTGCAAGATATATGAAATCAGGTATCCTCTGCATCCATATTTCCATTTCACAAGAAGTTCATGGTCAAAGATTTAGACTAGGAAGCAATGAGAAATTGTCATTTAGAAAATTAATTGATTAAAAATTATTCTCTCATAATGAAAGATATTGGCATAAATCTCTTCATAGAGTGAAATATCTCCACACAAGTGTGATGCGATGTTTTGTACTTGCATATACATATTATTGCTAATATTTTTATATTAAATAATCCATATCTCCATATTACGAATACCATTATGCCTATCATTATTTGCAATAATAGAGGCATACAGTGGACCCATACGATATTATTAGTAATATTTTAATTATAAATCATCCATATCTCTGTATTCCAAACATCTCTAATAAATTGAGGAAAAGTTGTGTGGAATGTGGACAAAACTTTGTACAATGAAAGCTCTCCGCAAAATGAAATCTATTCACACAAAACTATTTGCATAAGCACAAATAATAGTAAACACATCTCAGAGACCAAGTACGAAAGTGGACAGAATAGTGATTTTTTCACACTCTATCAGAACCAACTTCTTTTGTGCTTCACAGTTTTCTAATCAATTGATTAAAGGTCGTAATGAAATCTCTCTGCACAAAGCACTGCAGAGTGATGGGTAACTATCGTTTAGAAAACCCTGCATGGAATATTAAGAATGCTTGGAACTCTAGCTAAATACATGGAATTGATTGTTGAAATTGCTTCACATATCCAATTTCTTGAATGACATACAAATCAATTAATTATCTTTGTTGACTATTCTTTCATTGTGCGGAAAGTTTTGTGCTAATAGATTTCCTTACACAAAGAACTATCAATATGCAAACACTTTATAGAGTAAAAAAATTGTAATCAATTAATTAGTGGTAAAGGTTTGTGCAGAGAGATTTCATTATGCTAAGAGCTTTCATAGTGCAGAGAAATTTCATAACCAATATTGCTTTCCACACTCCCATAATGGAGATTTGCATTAATTTAGTTTTTAAATATTACCAATACTAAAGGGAGTGTGAAATCTATGTGAAAATAGATCTCCTTTGCATTCACATTGTGGGAGAAATGGGAAATAATCATTTCGAAAATTGGTAAATCATTACTGAAAATCCGGGATGAAATGGGTAACTATCATTTTGCAAATTTCCCATGGAATATTGTGAATGAATCCAGTTCTAGTGAGGGACATGGAATTGATTGATAAAATTGCTTCATGTTATTTATTTATCAAACAACATGACAATCAATTAATTAGCTTCGTTGACTTTTTTCATTGTACGAAACTATTTGTGCAAACAGATTTCACTATTTTGCATTTAAAACTTTTACATATTTAGCTATGTCAGTGAATTTGTGCAGAAACATTTAAAAGATATTTTATTGTGTGGAGTATCTGGTGGGGTTATATTCATTGTGTGGAGAACACAACATTTAATAAATTAATTAGTGGTAGAACTTTGTGCGAATAACTTTCATTGTGTGAAGAGCTCTATGCAGAGAGATTTCATTTTTTTGAGCTTTGTGCAAAGAGTTGTGTGTGAAAAGATTGCATTATATCAAGAGATTTTATTGTGTGGATTACATGGAAATATTTCATTATGCTAAGAGCTTTAATTATGCAGAGTGCCCAGTAATGAGAGAGTTAATTATGCATATTACATAACCTTTAATCAATTAATTAGCAGTAGAGGTTTCTGAGGAGAGCTCTCTGCAAAAATATTTCATTGTGTGGAGCTTTGTGCAAAGATTTTTATGTGAAGTGATTTCATTGTACAAATATTTTTGCGTCAAGAGATTTCATTTTGTAGACTTCTCTTCGCACTCCATACAATGTTTGATAAATTCATTAGTGGTAGAGGTAGGGAATATGTTGCATTGCAGCTATTCCCCTTGTTTTTATACTTCGAATTGCTTTAAATTTACAAGGCAAGTAATGTTTTGGTGAATATATTTATAAATTTGGGCATTAAGAAATCATTGGGTAGTAGTAACTATGTGTGACATGAAATGATCTCAGCAACATATGGCCAAAACCTATGACGAAGAAAATCCATAGTTTCTTTTTCCCTCTTATCTATTAAACCATTTATTTATGATATCAAGTCTAATACTATTAATTCACCACAAATATCAAACTATTCCAAGGGGAGACCTAGAAAATTAGCCCTAGATAATTTGTATAAATGTGTATATTCTTTAGAAAAAATATTGACAAGAGAGAATCCAAACTTCAATAAGAGTTAAAAGCAATGTTTGATAGTAAATTTAATTTCTTACAAGACAAGATTCAATCACATATAAGCAATTGAATATTAGGAGTAGCAATTTAGTTACAAGAAATAGATGCTGGAAAGAGAACAAGAAAACAAGGTCAATAAAAATATCAACTTGAGGAGAAGAAGTCAAATAAAATATTAGTCTTAGGGAAAAGATTAAAGAGATAGAAGAAAAACAATGAAATAACCTCTCCTAAATATTTTCTAACATAAGTTAGACAACTAATCCATCAAAGGGGAAATGGGTAATCTCATACAATTATACCATGATCATAACTAAAAAATCTTGAACAACATTATTTTTGGTATCAACTAGAAAAAAAATGAATATACGATAGAAAAATTGAAGGAATAACTAAACAATCAATCATAAAATGAAACAACTTACATCACAGAAGAAAATATAGGATGAGAAAAATTATTAAATATAAAATACATTGATTTGTGTTAAGGTAATCCAAAATGACCATATATATAGCATTGAATAAAACTCTTATCTTAGAAGGGTTAAGAATATTTATAAATGAAGTGTTCTCCCAAAAAACAAAACAAAATTAAGCAATGAATTTTAAAAGGTAAAAGAAGCTAGGAAAGAAGGAAAATGTGTAATTAGGCATAAAAACAATATTTATCGAGGATAGAGATAAAATTGTAATAGATTATGATAAATGTCCTTAATATTACATCTATATTATGGAAGATTTAATTCACTATTTGAGTCCTTTAGAAAAAAAAAAATCAACTTTTATTTTGGCAAAAAACAAATGTTTTTAGTTACAATATTTTTTCTTAATGGATTTTCTTTGCATGGTAATGTTTAGACTTAGAACTAAATATCTAAACTTGGATTTAGATTCATGTCCATTAAAAATGAAGAAATTAGTTATTTGGTTGTACTAGGGGATATATTAAATAAGATATATATGATACTACTACTCAAGTCATCACTACAAGCTATTTGGTAAGAGTCTGGCCATTTCATAAACCATTGCAAAGTATTATATCTTGAGAGTTACAAAGCTTGATTAGTTTGCTATTAAATAAATTATTGGTAAGATGTTCAAGTTTCCTTTCTACCTATTAATGAAAACAAGGTCATATTTAGCGAAAGAGCATTAGGTTTGGAAATGTTCCTTAGAACAATAACATATTTAGTTTCAATTATAGCATTAAATTCTACTAGTAATAGGATACTACCTTGATTTCTTAGGCTATAAATATGTTTTCTAATTTTTTGTAGGGTAATTTTTAACAACATTGTTTTCTTATAAAAATTAAAATTGATAGGCACAGTCACATAATTGTATATACATATTATTAGAATTAATATCAAAATATTTCATTTGTATATATTGATTAAGAGGGTCTTTCTTATGAAGCTAAATGGGAGGAGAAACACTCATTTTGATCCAAATCTCTTCAGCTATCAGAATTATCCAAGATATTTTACTTATGTGATGTTAGCAGAATTGCATGTGAAAGAACATAAACAACCACATGTGAATTTTTTAAGCAAGATGAAATGTAGTGACGATCGTCAAATCAAAGGATGCAAACACATTGATAACAAAGTTCACCCAATGCAGGTTATGTCCCCGGGCCCTGGTGTCAAGAGTGGGGAGGCCGCTTCATTAAATGTTGCAAATGATGATGATGTACATGGTATGTTCTTTTTCATTACACGGATGAATACCCTCAATCAGAGTGGCATGTCTCTCCATGAGACGTTCTATAGGCACTCTCACTCATATGGGAAACTTCCCTCAACAAGAGTGGCATGTCACTCCACGAGACATTCTCAAGAAATCTCAATGATATGGGGATTCCTTCAGCATGATAAGCTAATAAAATATCACATGATGTGGCATACAAGTATCCCTCAAAATAATAGTAATCAGGGATCTCAACAACAAAAAAATTATGCCAACAAATCAGAAGAAAATCATGACATAACTGGATAATATAGCTCAAATTTCGAGGATTTACAAACAACACAAAGCTCAACTATTGAAACAAACATCACCGCTAACTTTGTGGCATGAAGTCATGTCAAATGACTATAAAATTTTCCCCTTTCTCACACCATCAAATTCTAGACCCTCGTGAATCTTTTATATTCCCCCAAAGATTCCTTCCTAAAGAAGGTTGGAAAATTCATTGCTTGGATAAAGATTTTTAGCACACGATTGCACTCCTTTTTAAATTCTATGGAAAATGACTATCTAATCAGCATCATTCTGTCTCGGTCAAAAATTTGCCTCTAAGGGAATCTTTTAGATTCCACAATATTTTTTGAATATTCTTCGTTGTTGTCACCTGCATTTATGCTACTCAGATGGGGAAACATACTGCACAGTTGAACTCCTAGCGAGAAAACATGCAAAAATGACTATCAACTTGTCAAGATCTAACACCAGCATCATTGGCCCTCTAAGTGAATCTAATGCTCATCATAAGATTCTACTCGCTCATGGTTCCGTATTTCTGCCTAGGAAAGGTTCAGCTCGGGTTCAATGTCTGTCCACATTCCGCACGATCCAATGGTTTGATTGAGAATTTATATAGTTTTGTAGGTGGAATTTCCAAGGCGCAGGTCATTGGAGCAACGATTGCGAAGTATATTAGATTTGGGGGCGGTGGATCGTTCAAACTCCATGACACCCCACATAGCATATAACAGTTTTGTGGTTAACATTGTTCATGGTTTTCTCACTGGCGGTTTATGTGATGTGCTCGCATTAGCAGTCAATACACAATCAAACATGTGACGATTTAAGTGGTTGCATGTATTGCAATCTTGGCATGTTATTTGTGTTATATATGTCGTGTGTTATATATATTCCATTTCGGATTGGGATCTGTAGGCTTTGAGCAACCACCGACCAATGACACTCAATTTTTTTTTTATATATAATATATCAATGTGGGGGTGACACTATTTTGATTTATTTTGTTTTTAATAAAACCATTAGCCAAATTTTGTTGAACAATTTTTAAGGGTCACTAGGAAAATTAATTAGGAAACAATTTTTACCATTCCAGTAGCCAGATTTCATGTGCCAGGATGCTGGCAAATTATTTCATTGTTAATACTCCCACTTGGCTAAATTTGACGCAAACTTTGACCAAATATAATTTGAGCATTCAAACTTGAATTTCAGTGTTATGCACATTGTTGGAATCAGGGCGACGAGACCTACGACCTAGTCTTGGTTGCACTTCTATATGAGGACTTTTAGTTTTGAGCTATTCTAAAGCCACTTCTAAATATGAGCGTGTCTAAAGCCACCTGGATCATTCCTCCCCACTGAGGAATTTTGGCCCTCCAAAAGCACAAACATAATCTGCAACTAATATGCTTCATTTTATGCACCACAAGTGTCCTGATAGGTCATACTTCCTTCTCCTTCACCCTTGTTCTTTGAAGCCATAAGTGATGATCCGACACCTGCATCCCTTGCAAACTTGTAGTATAGCTTTTCAAATTACATGACCAACCATGACCCAAGCATCCCCATACTTTCCAAGATTTTATAACACATACTCTACATTAAACTTTACATCATAATGGAAACCAATACATCAACTATCAATATAAGGGAAAAACATCATTGTTGGTTTAACAAGCAATGGAAAACACATTATAACTTTTAAAATTATTCGCAACACATAATTTAAAATATGTAGTCATGAAAAGCTACCATATATAGTGAAACCATCTCTTACTCAACAAAGTGAACCACCATGAATGTGACAAATTTGCTTGTCAAGCATGTTTTCCAATTGGTGTCTGCACAGGTGCTTTGTCCTTGAGACACTACTTTGGATGAAGCCTCCAACATCTGGATCTTTGAGGACCACCTCTATTGCAATTACTGCAAAATTTTCTCTTCGTCCAGACCTACTTATCCTACTTCCTTCCCTAATGTGGAGAAGGTCTTTCACACCTCATCCTCTTGATTGCTTCCATTCTCTTCCAACACTCAGCAACCACATGGTTATGTAAACCACAAAAACTACATAGTTTTCTATGGCATGATTTATGTTCATCATTAACATTCTTGTAATAAAAATGAACTTTAGAGTACTGATACTTGCTATACCTCCCTCGACTATCTCTGGTGCGATTCTAGCAATGAGAACTTGCCTAACTCTTCCTCAATAATGTGCACTATCATGAGAGTATGGTGATGTGTTCCCATCCTCCTCTTTCCTCAATGGTTTCAAAAATGTCTTGGAAACATCAGACACCTTGGAGAAATTCAATGTCCTAAACATGTGAATCAAGGTTTTTGTACCCCTACAATGGTTGATTCATTCCTTGTCCATTAACACCAAGTCATCCTCCTTTATATCCCATCTTGGTAAGGAGTCTCATGTCAATTCCTGAAATTGGTACCTCCATGTTTCCAACAAAATTAGTGTCATTTGAACATAAAACTAAAGAATGATCAACATTGTTTACCTTAGTTGTTGATTCTGAAACAGGTGATGTTGGCTTCACTAAGCCTTTGTGGCACTTCAATTTTTGTAATGTCTCTTCCATGGCTTGTAACTGAAGATGCAATCTCTACGTCTCCTCTTTTTATTCTCATACAAGTCTCCTTAATTCAGCATTCTTTGCTTGAAGGATGTGATTGATCTCCCCATCTGAATGATGAGAAGATGATGAAGAAGATGAATGTACACGTGAGGGGGTATAAGGAGCATTGTCCTCTTCTCTTTCTTTTTCCTTTTATTCTCTTTCCATATTCTCCTCATAAGCTACATACATTATTTCTATCATTTTTGACATCTTGTAGAAGGCCGCGTACATATCTCTTTCATCCTCAATTTTATTTCTAGCCGCATGTTCAATCCTTCACACTCGCAATTCACATAAAGGAGAAGACCGATTTGATAATAACATTAGTTTGGTATCAAAGAGGTCTTCTCGCTGATGTGAATTGCAAGTGGGAATGGTTGAACATGCAACAAGAAAGAAAATGCAGAACGATAGAGATATGTACCGAGTCTTCTACGGGATGTAAAAAATGGTAGACATAATGTATGCAGCTTATGAGAAGAATATGGAAACATAGGAACAAGAGAACAAAAGAGCAATGATGTTCCATCTAACCCCTCAAGTGTACATTCATCTTCTTCTCATCATTTGGATGATGAGATCATTCATACTTCAATCAAAGAATTCTGAATTGAGGAGACTTCTATAAGATTGCAACTTCAGCTACAAGCCACGAAGAAGCCTTGGAAAAACTAAAGCACAACGAAGGCTTAGCAAAGCCATCATCACCTATTTCAAAATTGACAGTTGAAGTAAACAATGTTGATCATTGTTCAATTTCATTTTCACATGATGTTATTTATATTGGAAACATGGAGGTACCCATTTTAGGAACTGGAATGAGACCCCTTACCAAGATGGGGTATAAAGGAGGAGGAATTGGTGTTAAGGGCCATTAGATGTTGTACAGATACCTCAGTTCGTAGGTTTGGGGTACACTAACGAAGAGTGCTTGAAATCAGCAGAAGCTTCCAAGACATTGTCAAATCCATCAAGGAAAGAGGATGATTGGAACACATTACCATCCTCCCATGATAGTGCACATTGCAGAGGAAGAGCTAAGCGAAGCTCTCATAACCAGAATAGTACCAGAGATAGTCAAGAGAGGTATAACAAGTCTCAGTACTCTAGAGTTAATTTTGATTACAAGAATGTTGTTAATAACGAACGGAAATCATGGCATAGAAAATCGTGTGGTTTTTTTGGTTTACATAACCATGTGTTTGATGAATGCTGGAAGAGAATGGAAGCAAGAAAGAGGATGAGGCGTGAAAGGCCTTCTTCACATTAGGGAAAGAATTAGGTTAAGTACGTATCGAGGAAGAATAATTTTTACAATCATTGTAACAGAGGTGGACATCAAAGAGTCGTGTGTTGAAGGTTCCATCTAGAGCACTATCTTAAGGAAAAAGAACCCATGCAAGAACTAGTTGTAAAATTTGTTCAACAAGAAAACCTGCCACAGGGAGATGTTGACCAATTCACTTTCATGAGTGAGAGATTGTTTTTCTAGATATGGGAGCTTGTCATTGCCACATTTTTTAAATCATGTGTTGCAATATAAATGTAAAAGTGATGATGTATTTTCCATCTCTTATTCAAGCAATGGTGATGTTTTGCCATTTTATTAATAGCTGGGGCATTGTTTTCTATTCTAATGTAAACTTGACCAAAGAGTATGTCTTCTAAACTCTTTGAAAGTATGGGGATGCTTGAGTCATGGTTATTCTTGTAATTGAGCATGTGATTTGCAAAGATGTACAACAGGGTTGTAGAGAATACACGTGTCGTTCATCACTTATGGCTCCAAAGGATAGAGTTGAAGGAGAAGGAAGGGTGACCTGTCAAAGCACTTGTGGTCCAAACAATGTAACACAATAGCTGTAGATTATGTTCATGCTTTTGGAGGACCAAATCTCCTCAATGGAGATTAATGATCCAAGGGGCTCAAGACACCGCTCAGATTCAAAAGTGGCTTCAAAATAGCTCAAAAATCAAGTCTTTGGAGTGAAATGAAACTATGACTAGATCATACTATTCGCTGCTCTGATTCCAATGGTGCGAACAACACTCAATCCAAGTTCGTATGCTCCAAATATTGACGGTCAAATTTTTTGTCAAATTTGGCCAAGTGGCAAGACTTAACGAGGTAATAAATTGACCAAGACCTGACATGTGAGTAAGAGTTCTTGAGAATGTCTCGTGGAGAGACATTCCACTCTAGTTGAGAGTATTCATCCTTGTAATGACAGAAAAAAACCATGTGCATCATCATTTGCAACATTTAATGAAGCGGCTTGCCCACTCTTAACACCAGGGCCTGGAGATGTAAGCCACACTGAGTGAACTTGATTATCAATGTGTTTGTGTTCTTGATTTGATGATCATCATTATGTTTCATATTCTTTACAATATGCACATGTATCTTTTCATGCTCTTTTGAATGCAAATTTTCTAACATCACAAAAGTAAAAGATCTTGGTTAATTTTGGTAGATGAAAATATCAAGATCACATTTTTATGAAACAAATTGTGCCTCTAGTCCCCCTACGGGAAGATTGTTTGTTCTATGCCAACCACAATATATTCGTCAATGTGAGGGGCCTTATGTTCTTTATTCTAGAGGGGCCTTATATACTTCATTCTCCTAAGTTTCAACCATAAATATAATAACGATCACTTGACATCCAAATTACTATAGGCTTTTTACTCCATGGAAAATTGTTGGTATGTAATAATCAAGTGTATAGAATTTCCTATGTATTATTATCTTTTTAGTTTCTATCACTGATAATAGCTTTTCATTTTCTAATTATTGTATATTTCTCTTTATTTCTATCTTCTTTTTTCTTTTGAAATCTCTTAATTTCCCTTGGTATTATAGAATGAAATCTTCATTTATAAATATTTTTTTACCTTTTAAGCTGGATTTTTTGATAAATATATTATAGTTACAGCCTTTGGATCTTAGCTTAACGTGAGTCAACCTAATTTTATGTTCAATAAATTATTTTCATCCTCCTTTCTTTTGTGAAGTAAGTTGTTCTAATTTATGATTCGTTCTTTAGTTATCCTGTCACTATTACTAGGTTGTCTTCATTTTTTTGCTTCTTAATACAAAAGATGACAAAGAGAAAATGAAGAGATTCGAGCTCTTTTCTTAAAATTATCGTTTAACTTTTTGAACTTGAATTTCTTTGATGAGTTTGATAACCAAAATTACATTCCAAACTATATAGGTTTTTCTTCTAATTCTTTAATCATGCTACCAAGATTAAGATTTTCTTTGACTTCTCCTTGGGTTGATTGTTTGTTATCTTGACTTTGTTTCTCTAGTTCTTGAAATCTAGCATCCATTTCTCATAGCTAATTTTTGACTCTCAATATTCTATTGTTTAGCTATGTTTGTAATGAAAAAAATTTATTATCGAACATTGCTTTTAACATTGACTGAAATTTGGTTTCTCTTTCTTCTTTACTTTTTTCATATAAATTATCTAGAATTATTTTGCTAAATATTCCCTTTCAAAAAAACTTTGATATTTGTGGTGAATTAAAGTATGATAATTATATTATAAAATAATACATATATAAGAGGAAAAGAATAATGCTCATTATTTACCTTAGGATTTGACACACTTCTTCTTACATTATTTTTTATATTGCTTAAAAAAATTGTATTCCCTAGAAGTTTAAATATATTCATTGTAGAAATTGCATGCCCAATAATATCAAGCTATTATAAGTGGAAAAACATGCTAAAAAATATCAAGAAGTTGAAAACAAGACTAAAAATATAAAGCAATTGGAAGTGAAAAAAATAAAACTCATAAATACAAGAATTTGAAGTAGAAATATAGAGTAATATGTCAATATATATGATTGAATTTATAATAATAATAAAAAAAATAAGTGCTAAAAAAATATCCTTAAAATTTTTTTAGATGTAGTTGGTCTCTACTTTAGCAAAGATGACATAATGCAAGGAGCTAGCTAAACCTTATTTATCGAGTTAATGCAACTAAAAATATGGAAAAAGAAACATAGAATATGGATAAAAAGCATGGAGCACTATTTACAAAAATGTAATTTTCGTGTTTTTACTTGGTAATAATTGGAGAGAAAATTAGGCTTACACAATAAACTTTTAATTCATAGAAAAAAGATTTACTAATTCCATTAATGAAAATTTTTATGTGCATACATTAACAAAAATATGTATCTGTATATATTAATGTATATAGGCATATGTGATAAGTCTCCCCATTGGATAAATATTTCTTATTCAAAAAATGGTGTAAGGAATTTATGGAGTTAAAGATGACGTAGAATCAAGGAATGTGTGGATCTAAATTCGTCTAAGGAACTAAAGTATGTGTGAAGATGAAAGGGTAAATATCATTTGGCTTCTTTTGTAATAGACACATCAAGAAGTCAAAATATTTTATGTTTTATTTTACTTGATTTGGTCTCACACTTAATATATTAGCAAAGGCCAAGGCATATTATGGATATATTAAGGAATTAATAAATATCACAATTATATGATTTATCTCATCACAGAATTCCTTTTTAGGTTACGTGGAGAGAAATGAAGCTACTTAAATGTGTGAAAAAGAAATATATAGCCTAAGGTAGTAAATTCAATTTAAATTGACAAAAACTTATTTAAATGGAAAAATAATTTCCAATTGCATTTATATGAAAAGTAAGCATAAAGCAAGGAATGAGACTCCCTCATTTGGTGGAAATATTTCCATTTCTGCTATATTTTTGGTGGGGCAAAGTTATTTAACATGTATACAAATCGACGACATCTATAAAAGCATGGCGTATTTGATTTCTTGCATTTAGCTAACTAACTAATTTGGAAAAAATGTTTTTAGTTATTATCTTACTCTCTATTGTTCGTATTTTTACATTTCTTCCAAGTATATATTCAAGATGGTATAATCAAGAAAGAGAAAAAAAACAAAAAAAACAAAAAACCATTATTACACTAACAGTAGAAAACTATAAAAAGAGATTAGCTAAAAGAAGATGGAAATAGATGAAACAATAACTTAGCAAATAGTAAACTAGAGAGATGAGTTATAAACAAACAAAAAAATGGAATAGATATACCTTTGTTTCATGTGAAAGCTTTTTAACAAAATTGTCTCACGTGAACTTTAAACGTACAAAGTAACTATGCTCCAACAAAATTTTAGTTCTAGTTTTTAGAATGTCATCAAAAAAAGACATTATACAAGTGTCGAATTTTTGTTTAATAGCTATACATACTTGTTATGATAGTAGATTACAAAAATCCACATGCTATTAAAACATGTTCTTACTTTTCTACATAAAAATGTAACTTCGAAGTGGTAGTTTCTAGTCAAATAAAACAAAAATATGCACAAGGAGAGGAAAACATAATTACTAACCGGAATCAAGTTGTATGAAGAGGAAAAAAAAAAACAAATTCATGTTTTTTTTAATTGTTAAGTGCATAATGTAAGTGAAGTTACATTTAGATATGAAATTATGGCAGTTTTTTTTTATGTGAGCAATTATATTCTCCATTAAAACTGTAAAACTCTCAATTATTGAGAATGTACATAACAAAAAAAATCTATGAGATGCTTGAATTGTATTGTGCAAAGAATATTTGGAGAAGTTTTGGAAAGAATTGTTCAAGGAAATCCACTGGAAGTGTGCAATTTTAATTTCCATTTGCATCCTTAATTGTACATTTCAAAATATGTTCATGAAAATAGTGTTTTTCTAACACAATTTGTGCAATAAAACATGGTATCTATTGGGAACTCCATTGTTCTAATAAGTTGTTGACACTCATTTCAAAATGGATTGAATTGGGGTAAAAACATATTGGTTCAATTGAGTACTCTAGTAATTTGAAACAATCTCTTCTTTATTTATGATTTATTTACCATAACTTCATTTTTTATCACTTACAATCAAGTATAAATACCTAGTCCACTTTACCAACATGATTATAAATTAAACATTTTATTTTGGCCCACCTTGTGGCGAACAATGTAACTTAGAATTTTACCTTTTTACATGTTTTATCCTCAGACATACTTTACTTTCGCACAAAATTTAGCTCTATACATGCCATGCTTCTTTATAAAATTTAGCTCCACACATGCCTTACTTTCACTAGTTTTGAATGTGGTAATATTTTT
The DNA here is from genome assembly GCA_000404065.3 of Pinus taeda. Classification (NCBI taxonomy): domain Eukaryota; kingdom Viridiplantae; phylum Streptophyta; class Pinopsida; order Pinales; family Pinaceae; genus Pinus; species Pinus taeda. The sequence continues at coordinate 169,918 of APFE030124523.1, forward strand.
CCAACCAAGAGACTTATCATACAAAAAACTATAGAAATTAATATACTCGTATATATTTCCATTAATATAATTAATAAATATTGTTTGCAAAAATTAATGTTTTATCCCGTAGATATAATTTATTTACATCGGAAGAATTGGAGAGGAATGCCTTACTTCCACTAGTTTTGAATGTGGTAATATTTTTCCAACAAGAGACTTATCATACAAAAAACTATAGAAATTAATATACTCGTATATATTTCCATTAATATAATTAATAAATATTGTTTGCAAAAATTAGATGTTATTCCGTCAATATAATTTATTTACATGGGAAGAATTGGAGAGGAGTTTTTACTTATGAGATATACTTTTAATTTCTAGAAATAATATTTATTATTCCATTAATGGAAATATGTATGTGCATATATTAATGTATATGCAGGCCTATGTGATAAGTCTGTTGTTTAGAAAAATCTTACTAACTCTAAAACTAGTGGAAGTAAGACATGTGTAGAAGTAAGGCATGTGTAGAGTTAAAATTTGTGTAGAGATGAAAGGGTAAGCTCCACTGTTCTTCACAAATGGGCTGAAAAAAAAAATTTAATTTATAATGGCATTGGGAAGGTGGCCTAGGTATTTAGACTTGGGTGTAAATGGTAAATAATAAAGTTGTTGTAAATAAATTAAGAAGAGGTAATACATAATTGTTTGTCCTTTTTGGAATTTGACTCAATGTTGTTTTACTTGATTTTGTCTCACACCTAATATATTAGCAAAAGTTAAGGCATATTATGGATATGTTAAAGAGTTAATAAATATAATTGTTATATGATTTTAGTCATATAAATTGTTTTTGAGTTAGGCCAAGAAAAATGAAGCTACATCGATGCATGCAAGACAAATTCAAAACTCAATGCAGCTAAATGGGTTTAAATTCACATTATTATTTAATTGGAAGAGTTTATTAAATTTTATATAATTTAGAATTATTCCCAATGATATCTATATGAAATTATAGTACAAAGTGAGTAATCAATCTCACTCATTTGGTGGAAATATTTTTCTTTTTCTCTACATTTTTTGTGGGCTAGAGTTTTTTGTTTGTGAAAAAAATATAGTATGTCCAAATGTAATTCTTGTGCTTTTACATGGTAAGAATTCAAGGGGATTTTTTATTTTTTTTTGAAAATGATGATTAATTATTTCATTAAGTCTACACCTAGAACACAACTAGAGAATTGGGGAGTGTTTATATTCAATAAAGACACAAGATATTCAAAATAGATCATGTGGGCAATTTCAAAATTTACTTCTTCCCTATTTTCATGTTCATACATTATGCAAAAAGTTCCACAACTATAGGCTCCACAAAATTAGCCACAAAGCATAATACATTTGTAAAATGTAAACATAGATCAACTAGGGGGATTGATAGAAATCTTATCCAAGAGTCCTCCTAAGGCATTGTTAGTTGTTCTTTGAATCTCTTCAACATTTCTCTTGAATTGCATGTCCATAGGTTGGCATAAAATCCAATCAATTTCCCTCCTCAAGCAAGTTCAATTTAGACTAGAGATTTTGTAATTCTTTAGTGTGGAATAATATATTAGATAACTAATGAAAAATTTGTTGTTTGATCTTGTTATTCTCATTGTTTTTGTCTATGGGGGAACGAGGATAGAGATGGAAATGAACACGATGCCCGGAGCCAAAAGAGGGAATTTTCATGATCTCCATGAGGTATTTGGGCTTAGATTGACCAAATGGCACCCACCTAGAGCCAAGGATGTCGATAGTGCTAGAAAAAGGATATTCAGTGCATGATTTGTGCACTACAGAGACCAATTGAGCTTGGCACAAAGAAACAAAACCACAAGGAATAATGGAGGGACAAGCCCATAAGAAGAAACAAGTTACTACAAAGCTAAAGAACAACATGATAGAGAAATTTAAAGAGCATTCAAGAGTGCAACCGAAAGGAACATAGTAGGTCGATAGATACTATGCAGAAGAATAAATTTGGGAACTAGAAGTATTTTGATAGAAACACCAAAATGTGAAATAGAAATATAAACAACTGGACCTATAATGGAAAGCTTCCAAACTATCAACTTGTGCAAAACATAAACCTCTTGGCGCAATTGAAAGAGGGAAAAGTATACCATCAATGGAATTATTGTAGAACACCAAGGTTCCTAGTATGGGAAATGAGGTGGGAGTAAGCTAACCCTTCTTCATTTCTTTGAGTAGAAGGCAAGTTGACCCTTCCTCATTTCTCTAAGTATAGAAGGCTACCAGACATGGAAGAGCATTGAATTTCACTAGAGATAAGGAAACAATTTTCTCACCATCTTGCATACATACCACTGTTTTAGAAATTTGCTTATTCTTGAATCATCTCTTGACTAATTAAGATAAGCTTTCCTTCCATGAATGTGGCACAAGACACTAACCTCTCCCCCTCTTCATGGAATAATTCTACCCAGATAAACTTGAATTATCCCTTTTTGGAATCCATTAGAGTGAGTGCAAAAGTCAAGGATGAAATATATATTATACTAAGATTTGTCCTTGCCACATGAGTTATAGAAAAGAGGTGCATGGCGTTCATCTCAAAATTCCACCACCTCATAGTGCATGATGGTATCTTGATGCTAACAATGTACTCCATAGTTATTTATGCGACGGGGATGAAATGAGTGCAAGATTGGGAGGAGGTTACCTTGCATCATACCCTTATTTTCTTAGAGCCATGTTTCTCCAAGACAAATAGGAGACGAATATATTATATGCATATGTAAAATTGTCATGAGATAGCTTTCAAACCTAATAATTCATTGACTACATATTGCCCTGCATCAAGTTGGCAAGTGTGGTTAGCTTGAGAGTTTGTTTCCTTGTTCTGATTCCAAAGGATATGAAAATAAGCTTTATGAAGGGAGTCCAAAATTGGATAGTTGGATATTCATTGGGACAGAGCATTAGATAAGGTGTTGAATAGTGATAAAGGAGTCTATTATGATTACAATTGGAAAAAAAATCCCTATCTCTAAATAGTTGGAGACCACAATAAATAAATACATTTCACCAAGGTTTTTCAATCTTAGACCAAGCCCTCAAGTGTGATTAACTTCTTGTATTCCATAGAGATTTAGAAGAATCCCTCTCCCTCCTACCACCCCTAAGAATTGGATGGGAATTGATACTTATTAACTAAATTTTACTTTCTGGAAATAAGATTTATTATTTCCATTATTGGAAATATGTATGTCCATATATTAATGTTAATAATCCTATGTAATAAGTCTCACACTTGGAAAAATATTACTACATTTGAACCTAGTGGAAGTAAGGCATGTGTGGAGCTAAAGTTGATGTGGAACCAAGGACTGTGTGGAAATAAAGTCTTTGTAGAAGTATATGTTGAGCTAAAGAATGTGTGTAGGTGAAAGAATATGTTTCACCACTTTGAATAAGATGAAGCCAAAATAAAATATTTTCTTTATAATCATATTGAGAAAATGACCCAGGGATTTAAACTTAGGTGTAAATGATAAATAATAAAGTTGTGGCGAATAAATTAAGAATAGGTAATAAATTATTATTTATCTTCTTTGGATCTTGAGCTTATTGTTTTTATCAGAAGATACGAAATAAAATAATGTAACAATGGAAAAATGTTAATAATTTTAATTAACAGTTTCAAGTTATTGTCATTTTTCATTTGAATATTTTTGTTTAATCAATAGTGAAATTCTAAATGTAGATTGTGCATTAGTCAATTGTACCTATTTTTAGTGATGAAAAGTGAATGCCATTAAATCTATAATTCCTCTGTTTGATTTTGAGATACTCAAAGAATCATGTATAAACATTCGATGTGGCATTATTGTTGTCTTTTTCACATTTTCAAGTTGAATGGAACTAAGTAGTGAAAAATTAATTACATTTTCCAAAACCTATGTCTCTATTCGAGAGCTAACAAGAAATATTCATCTCAGCAGTTATATATATTTCAAATTTATTTCCTTTTCACTTGTTTGGATTCCATTCTTAGCCTTAGTTTGAAGTATGATCAAATGAAATTTTGCAAGGCATTTTACTCAAAAGATGAGGGTTAGAGAACTTGTGATGTTTGTAATAAGATAAGAATTCATGGATTTGTAACATACAATAATCATCATATAGACATATTAGGGTAGAAAGTCCAAATACCTGTCTCAAAATCCATGGCTTACTAGTGATGACAGTTACACTACATCTCATCATATTATTGTTAACTAAGTTGGTGTTTCATATATTACGCTATTGTATTACTATTAACTAATTTGTTGTTTTATACTTTACATAAGCAAATTGTCAATCCAAAAAAACACATGTAACTTGAAACACAAACAAACAAATGAAAATTGTTAAGCCAACTGAATACATGTAATTTGAAACAGAGATTTAAAAACAAAAAAACAAAAGAAAAAATGCATGTAAATAGATAAAAAGAAAAACACAAAAAAAGGGAAAAAATTGATTTTACTTGAAACACATTGAAAATAAATTCCTTGTAAATGAAAAAACAAATCACAAAAAACATACAAATATGACGTATTTACAAATTATCTATATCTGTCTTTTTGAAGAATGCTTGAATGACTATATTTTTATTTTTTGTTCTATGATTCTCTCTGTTTGCAAGGCGTTTAGATAAATATTATATATTTTTCATATTTGTTGGTTTCTTGGAAGATTTCAGAGACTTTAATCTATGTATTTTTATTTTTCACACTTTTCTACAACTCAACTTCATAACAACTTTTACACCTTTTTGTATTATGTTAGATGACTAATGGATTTTATGAATCCTTGGAGGACATTAGATGATTGATAGATTATGCAATTCAAACTCTACTTCTCCATACAAAGTTTTATAGCATGAATCCCAAATCACCCCAATGTAATCAACTGAATATATTAAATGTTCAAGGTGTACTATCTTATTACTGTTGACCCCTCAATTAGGCCTCAAGTGAGGTGCCCATTATGCTTTTCCACTATTTGATAACATAAAACACTGCTACAAATCAATAGCGGGATTTTATTAGCAATGTTCTTAAATGTCTAACACACATTTTTTTATTGTTGAATTTTAATCTTCACTGTTAGAATTAAAGTGAAATAGTGATTATATTTTGATTATTAAATTTTACTTCCAATGTAGGTAGTATATATAACATGTTTTGGCACATAAATATATATAATTTGATAGTGTAATTTTAACAATAATTTTTATTGTCATAGATTACTTGCTTTTTTTTTATAGGGAGTATATACTAGCAATTGTCCCAAAAGGTACAGAGAGAGGCCAATAGGATTATTAAATTGGAATTGTTGAATTTTTCTAGAAGATATGTTTGTTCAAGCCTAAAAAATGAGCTAAAGGCTTTCTAATTGTTTTTTATTATGGTAAAATTATATTGATAATTCATTGGTTTTACCTTCAAAAGCTTGAAGGAATTTGAAGAGCAGGTATATAATTTCTTTGTGGGATTTGATACCAAAATCATTGATTTGTAAATACACTCAATGAAATGTTAATTGGTTGAAACCCTGCACAAATGTTTGATATAAGCAAATAAGCCAAAAAGGTTGAAAGACTTAATTGGTTTGCGGAAAACCTTGTTTTCTTGGACTGGATCATTGTGCAATTACTTTTCTTTAGATGTTTTATTTATATCTATATTACAAGGAACACATCGAATGTCTTATTCATTTTAGAGTAAGTTAATTACCCAAAATCAAGAAACCTCTATAGATGGCCAAACATATATGAAGCTTGCTAGTGACCAAGGCAATAACCACCATGACTATCCCCTACCAATATATTTCATTGAAAACCATAATTGTATATTGCATTTAAGAAAGTCAAAACATAATATTAAGAAAACATGTTGATATATTGCTATTAAAAAGTTAATTCCAATTATTATTATTATATTTTATAAAGAATAATATACATATATAGAATGATACTACATTGAAAATCATAATTGTATATTGTGATTAGAAAAGTCAAAACCATGCTAAATATGACATTACAAGCCTTAAATGTCAAAGGGAGAACAGAAGTTGGAAATCAAATGACCACAACCATTCCGAAGACCATGTTTATAGAGACGTTAGAAAACCATGGTAAATGCCAAATTAGGAGGCCGGAAGGCAAAAACAAAAATAAGAAAATACCAAATCATTGCTAACATTACATGTAGCAAGAATAATAGAAGCACTTCTTCCCCATGGATGCCTTCCTGATTGTGATCTCATGCTCGCCTGAAGATGATCATCTAAACATGAACACGCATGCTCGCCTGAATTCAACCATGCCTAAAGACTACCATCTAAACATGAACACGCACACTTGAAAGGAGGAACAACACACCAGATACTATTCAGATCAGTTAATGAAGTGAAGCAGTGATATATTGGAAAGTCTTAAAGATGTCGACTTGAACAACGTTTCATGAAGGACAACATAAAACCGATATCCCAACTCATTCATTTCATTATCCCAGCTGATTCATCTCATGATAAAATGAGAAAATATGAACATATTTTAACAAATATAAAACCTCAATTGCAGGAGAAAGGAGCTGTTGGTATTGTTGCTATATCTAGGAATACTAAAACCATGATTGACGACACAAAAGAATGATAAAACATAACACATGCCAACTTATAAGACAAAACACAACATAGACTCTCTAGCTCATGATGATGAAGGCAGATGGAAATCAATGTAGAAGGCCACCCCAAATGGTCATGATCGAAGCCAAGAAGCAGAAAAACCCATTCATAGATACAACAATAGTGTGCATGCCAAGACCTATGACAGTCCAATGATCTGACAGGTTTAAAGCATGGGAAAATGAACCCTCAGGAAGCCACAAACAACTTCGCAATAAAATATAAAATATAAAATCCTGCATGTCGCCTTCTTCATTTAAGAGAAAGAGTGAGCAAGATATTTAGATATCTCTCTGAATCATAAAAGGTAGCCCTTACAAAACCTACATGCCACCTTAGTAGACATTCTTGATATGTGTTGATTCATATACATTCATTACATGTCCTGACTCGTAGAAAGTGACTGAGACGAGTTGGAGAGGATGAAATCACCTCTATGGTTCCTGCAGTGAAATAAATGGCAAGGAAGACATTCAGACATATCCGCTAATTAGAAGCAAATATGCAATTAAGAAATGATTCATGCTTCCCTAGAAAAATGACGAAACGAAGAGGTCATCTTGCTCAAAAACCTATCTTGAAGATGCAAACATACCATGGAGCCAATTGCCAATTTAGAGAATTCAAGACCATGTCCAAAGATCCATGTAGATATCTTCGAACACGCTCGCTTGAAAAGAACTCATCTTGCTCAGAAACCCATCTTGAAGATGTAGCCATGCCACGGAGCCAAGAGGCGATCTAGAGAAGTGAAGAACATGTCCAAATACCCATATAGCTAAAGAACCAATCAAGACCATAGAAGTGTTTCAATGCACAACAGAACTCGGAGGTGAAAAGAACACAATACAGTCAAAGCTAAGAGAGAGTGAAGACTATTGAAGACAGTGGCCAGTGCAACAAATTAAGGAAGATGTAAAAAGGTTAATAGAGAGAACCACTCCAAAGAACAATCGGTTACAACCACAACTGAAAAGTTACCCACAATCCTACTGTGGCAACTCAACTGATATTGCAACATGGGTTGGAAGTTTTTGACACCAGAAAATACAAGCGGACATAGAAGTGGTTTCTATGTCTTTTTTAAGTACAATAACATGTGTTTACTTTAAAACACAAAAGTATCATAAACATGGTGTATAGCAATCCAATGAGGGAGATAGGAGAATTAAATTATATAAAGGAAAATTGAATTACTGAATTATATGCCAAAGGCTTTCAGGGAACGAAGAGACGAGCCTTTGAGACCTTTCAGAAAATAACCATTCACTGGAAGACCCCAATGAAATATTGCTTTGCCACTTCAAGGCTGAAACGTTACAGCACAACTTGTGGATATGGCTTGATTCAGTACACCTTAATCAGAGAGAATATCACTTGTCTCAAATATATTAGACCACAAAAACCATTTCACCTTCAAGATACAAGCCCAAAACGGAAAAAAGGCAGGGGGGTGGGATGAGGGAAGAAGTGACCTGTTTGGAATTGTGATCCTTACTATTCCCAAGGAGAATATGGTGACTAGGTGTCCAAAGTAGTCCTCGATCATTGAAAACACCTCTGATCCAGATGTATTATGCCCCTGCTTATCCCCTTGTTCTACTTTCACATGAATGGCTAATATGATCTTGCACCTCTAACAAACAGAGGTATATGGCTCATATGATCCAATATGATCTTGCACCTCTAATTGGTTAATATGATAAGAGTTAAAGAAACAAAGAAAACTGAGTTACTCAATAGCTAGAGGCTTTTCAGGTACCGGAGAGACGAGCTTTAGAGAGCTTTAAGAAAATAAGCATTCATAAGCAGACCCTAATGAAATATTGCCTCACCACTTCAAGGCTAAACAATTACAACACAACCTATAGATAGCTTGATATAATACACCTTAATCAGAGACAGAATACTGCTTGTCTCAAATATATTAGAACATAAAAAACATTACACCTTAAAGATACAGGCCCAATAAGAACAAAAAAAAAATTATCTGTTTGGAATTGTGATCCTCACTATTCCCAAGGAGAATATGACCACTAGGCACCCAAAGCAGCCTTCAAACATTGAAAACACACTTCTGATCCTAACATATTATATCCTTGCTTATCCTCTTGTTTTACCTTCATATGAATGGCTAATATGATATTGCAGATATTGCAAACAAACAAGTAACTGCAACTAAAAACCAATCATCAGAGTTTAATAGCAAAACTTTGGGATGATATTTTCAATCCAGATACGCCTTTCAATCCATTGTCTTGCACAATTTATGCCTAGGGCTACAGATTATGGAGTAATCATAAATATTACCAAAATATCAATAGACGGACCAAACACACTTGTTCAACTAAAGTGACCGATCCATACATATTATGCCCCTACTTATCCTCTTGATGTAGTTTCACATCAATGGCTCATATAATCTTACACCTCTAAAAAATAGAGAACGTGAACAAATAACTCCAACTAAAAATCACTCATCAAAGATTAAACAGCAAACCTCTTAGATGATGTTTTCGACCCAAAAATGCCTTCTAACCCCACCTTTCATCCACTTTCATGGATATTTTATGCCTAGGGTTGTGGATTGTGGAGTAATCATAATATATCACTAAAATATAGGTAGACAGACTAAGGTATAGGAATATGTTTAACCTACAACCCAAGGACCAATTCTTTACTAAATCATGCATATCAATGTTTAGAGACAACATTAATGCCAAATAGACTTGACTACATGGATATAACGCAACAAATACTCGGCACCAAATTTGCCTATGTAGATCCTGTAACAACCCCCTAATTAAGTCTTTTTGAAGAAGTTGCAAGAATCAATCCGCTTCCTATGATCGAATTCCAAAATTAGGGAAAGGCCCTACAGCCTAAGGATCAATCATCTCTCAAATCAAGTATGAGAAGGACCAATAGTGCCAATGATAAATACTTACAACGAAATTGATTCAGCAACCACTAAGCCCTCATTGTCTTACCACTAAATATGGAAACCATCTAAACAAGAGAAGAAATAGCGTTGAGGGGGATGAAATGATTCAGAGAACACTTTCAATTAATTGATTCAGTAGCCACTGAGACCTCATTCTCCCGCAGCTAAATACGTAAACCATCTAAAAAAGTACAAAAATAGACTTGAAAGGGACGAAATGGTTCAGAAAATACTTTCAAATACAATAGCAAATGGTGTGGATGGCATACCATCTTCAGATCTAGTCATCTAAGATTGAAGTGGATGAAATGGTTCAACTAATACTTTCAATTGCACTAGCCAATGGTGTGTATGGCCACCCCCATCTTCAGATCTTGTCATCCAAATAGACCAACACAAGCAGATCCCCTTCGGGTAACCCAAAAGCATAAGATACCCAAAATCATAAGATCAAACGGTCCTGTTATGAGCGACTAAAAGGTTCCGCTTCTTTACAAGGTATGCACATATAGTTATAAAGCATACACAACCCACTTCCTAAGAAAATATAATTAACCTAATTACTTATAGAGAGAAGCTTCCACTGGTCTCTATTGACCTTCAAACCACAACACGAAAAACATATTTAACCTAATCACTTGAGTGAAACTTCACAAAAATACCTGAAAGAATGCCCTAGATTTCTGAATAAGCAAACTTAAAAGCATCGCTTACTATCTCCATAGACCTATGGAAAACCCATCCCCAACCCACAATCACATCCCAGTTCACATCCCACCATAAGCATACGTAGTAATTTAAGGTGTTAGAATATATAATAGTAGAAACAAGAAAAGTAAATAAATTAACTATAGATAGCACGAGGGAAAAATAAGGTAGAATTGTAAAAAAAAACTGAAAGTAGGGACAGAGATGACCACTGATGGAAATTCGTACGCCTCTGTATCCCAAGAAGAAAAATACCAACTAGTAATGCTATTTTAAACTAATGGAGGAAATCTCAAGCAAGAAGACGGGGAAGATAGATGAAAACCCTTTAACCCTTCCATCGCATTTGCCTTCCATTGCATTTGACTAAACGATTCTAATTTTAAAGAGTTCCATAATTTTTTTCCACTGCAACGGGGTCGCCTCGCCACTAACTATGATAATGTTTTATCATCAAACCCTGATGTTAGAAGAAGTGAAGCTCTCGATTTAAGCTTATCTTCACTGAGATTAAGTATTCTTGCATCTCTAACAACAATTTTGGATATATCTTCTTCTTTTATAACAATTTTAATGAAGTTGAACTTAGGCTTCATCCCCTTACAAATTATTGGCATTCAATGCTCCATATACCTTCAAAACTAACAAAAATTATATTCCCACTCCCACTTATAATCACTTTAATGAAGTGAAGGAAAAATGTCGCTCTTTTTTTATTAGAGGCGTTAGCTCTGACTTTCGATCCAAACCTAAGATATATCATTCAGAATGAGATTTCTTTTGTAAACATGGATTGGAAGCAAGACAAGGGTTATGCTCCTGTTATGCCATTTATTAATTCCAATAACACCCTCCCCCAAAACCTTTCGTTTATCACTTTGTTGTCTTTCTGGATCATAAATGTAGATCCAAACACAGCTTCTGGAAAAATGGTGAATGTGAGTGGAGTATTAAAGTCGGCTTAGTTGGTTGCAAAACAGGGTTTTCAAAGCACCGAATTTGTTGATCGTGCACAGCATAAACGGGTTTTGGAGAGAGCTAAGGAATAATGCCACCAAACCAGATGCAGAGAAACACCGAATAATGGTGCACGTGGAAAACAGATGTCAATCGGATAGAGAAAAATTGTGCCAAATGTCAAGCAATAGAAGATTCAGATGTCAATCAGAGGATAGAGAAAAAATTGTGTCAGATGTCAAACAACAGAAGTTGCAGATGTCAATCAAGTAATCAAAGTGTAGACTACTAAGATTCGAAGGAAGGCCTATCAACCTAATAACATGTTTTGGCACATAAATATATATAATTTGATAGTGTAATTTTACCAATAATTTTATTGTCTTAGGTTACTTGGCTTGTTTTAAATTTTTTTAAATATTTTTTTTTTTCTTCCTATATCAAACCATAAATAACTAGTATTTTAAAATGTTTTACCCAATACAAAATTAATTTAAATTTTCATTTCTAATAAATAAAAATATTATTTATTTACCATATTTTTATGATTACTTAACATTTACATGATAATATATTACGCTATAAAAAAATTTAAATGTCTAACTAAAAATAGATTTCTATAATCCAACTATAGCAAGGGCTAATAAAATATGTAAAAAATAATAATATATCTATCAATATTCCTAATAACTAAACATTTGTATCCTTGAAAAAAACTAGCATTGAATAGTTTAATTTACACATTAACACTAAATTTAAGATTATTTTATCTTACAAATGAACATAAAAGTTATAAATCACCCCTTTAAAAAGGGGTCCCTTTAAAAAGGTGGAAGCACCTAATGTACCTAATGTTGAAAGACAGACAATAATATAATTGTTCACAGGTTACCCAAAACAAAAGAAAAGGGCGATAGTAATTTATT